>OZ005648.1:95290010-95460010 GCA_963930645.1 Salticus scenicus | reverse complement strand
ATCGAAATTCCGTTCAGTTTTCTATAATCGACCCACAATCTAAATCATTTTTGAAAAATTGCAAATTCGACCGACTTTCAAAAAATGATGTTAAAATAAAATTATTTTTGAAAAATAATCGTCGAATCATGATGCTTATTATATAAAAATAGTAAAATAAGCAATTTAATTAAATTTCGATCGTTTTTTTACAAATTTTTAAAAAAATTGCAATTTTTTTTCAATAGATGCACAAATGAAAGTTTGCAATTAATTTATTGATTTTACGCGACGAGTCTCAATATTTCACCATCAGAATACTTTTCTGACCTCATTTGTCGAAATTGAGTTCAATTTTTTACGCAATCGGTTGAAAATGCCAGTCTCATTCCTGATGGAAACGGAGAGAGTATTGTAAAAAAATAATGAAAATACAATCAAACTCTAATAATTTTTCATTATAGCTTTGGTGATCCATTTGCTGGGGAAAAAAAAGATTTCTGCAACAGATGCCCTTGACACTAATACCGAACGATGTGAAATTGAGGCAACGGACACAACCGGAAAACCGGATTCTCTGAAGATTTTTCATTTTGAAAGCAAAAGGGTATAAAACTCTCTTGCAAAACCTAATTTTTTTTTTCGAATCTGACTCTGTCGAAGTAAAATTTAGACAGCTCGAAGATAAAACAACTTTAACATTTAAGACGGGTTATAAAAAGTTATATTTGAAAACGGCTTCCGAAAGTAATTGTTAATCTGACTCTGTCGAAGTAAAATTTAGACAGCTTGAAGATAAAACAACTTTAACATTTAAGGTTATAAAAAGTTATATTTGAAAATGGTTTCCGAAAGTAATTGTTAATTTTGAATATACTCAAGAAAATTCGTCTTTGTATTTTTAACATATTTTTTTCAAAGGGTATAAAACTCTCTTGCAAAACCTAGTTTTTCGAATCTGACTCTGTCGAAGTAAAATTTAGACGGCTTGAAGATAAAACAACTTTAACATTTAAGACAGGTTATAAAAAGTTATATTTGAAAACGGCTTCCGAAAGTAATTGTTAATTTTAAATATACTCAAGAAAATTCATCTTTGAATTTTTAACATAAAAAAAAATTACAATTTTTTTTCAAAGGGTATAAAACTCTCTTGCATAACCTAGTTTTTCGAATCTGACTCTGTCGAAGTAAAATTTAGATGGCTCGAAGATAAAACAACTTTAACATTTAAGACAGGTTATAAAAAGTTATATTTGAAAACGGCTTCCGAAAGTAATTGTTAATCTGACTCTGTCGAAGTAAAATTTAGACAGCTTGAAGATAAAACAACTTTAACATCTAAGACAGGTTATAAAAAGTTTAAGACAGGTTATAAAAAGTTATATTTGTAAACGGCTTCCGAAAGTAATTGTTAATCTGACTCTGTCGAAGTAAAATTTAGACAGCTTGAAGATAAAACAACTTTAACATTTAAGACGGGTTATAAAAAGTTATATTTGAAAATGGTTTAACATTTAAGACAGGTTATAAAAAGTTATATTTGAAAATGGTTTAATATTTAAGACAGGTTATAAAAAGTTATATTTGAAAATGGTTTAACATTTAAGACAGGTTATAAAAAGTTATATTTGAAAATGGTTTAACACTTAAGACAGGTTATAAAAAGTTATATTTTAAAACGGTTTAACACTTAAGACAGGTTATAAAAAGTTATATTTGAAAACGGTTTAACATTTAAGACAGGCTATAAAAAGTTATATTTTAAAACGGTTTAACACTTAAGACAGGTTATAAAAAGTTATATTTGAAAATAGCTTCCGAAAGTAATTGTTACTTTTGAATATACTCAAGAAAATTCATCTTTGTATTTTTAACATAAAAAAATTACAATTTTTTTTCAATATGTGTAAAAATGAATGTTTGAGGTTAATTTTTCGATTTTACGTAACAAGTTTCAATATTTCACAATTGAAATACTTTTTCTGACATCATTTGTCGAAAATTGCGTTCAATTTTCTGAAATCAACACACAATCTAAATCATTTTTGGTAATTTGCAAATCCTACCGACTTTCAAAAAATGATGTTAAAATGAAATTATTTTTGAAAAATAATCATGGAATCGCGATACTCATGAGATAAAAATAATAAAATGACCCATTTAATTACTTTTCGGTCGTTTTTTTTCAATTTGTAAAAAAAATTACGATTTTTTTAAATATGTGCAAAAATGAAAGTTTGTAGTTTATTTATTGATTTTATACGATAAGTTTCAAAATTCTATAGTTGGTTTTAAAAATAATACTATTTTCACTTTACTTTTCGAAATTCGGTTAAATTGTCTATAATCAACACATAGCCTAAATCGTTTTGAAAATTTAACTTGTCTGACCAATATCATCAATATATATATATATATATATATATATATATATATATATATATATATTTTGTTAAACATTCACGAAGGATGAAAAAAAAAAAAAAAAAAAAAAAAAATTATTTTTTTTTTTTTTTTTTTTTTTTTTTTTTAAATGTTTGATGTTCAAGAAAATATATAAATGGTTCGGTTTTCTAAAAGTCTTCATAATTTCTTGACAAACAATTCTTTCTATGAAATTGACGTCAAGGTGATGACGTCATTGTTACTATTTTTAGAAAACTAATTGATTGACTTGCATCTCGGAGATTTGATTTTTTCGAAATTTTTGGAAAATGAAATCTGGCCAAAACCGATCGTTGCCCATGAAATTTTAATCGACAAGCGCCAGGAACTACAATAAGGAACTACAATAATATTTTTTTTTTTTTTTTTTTTTTTTTTTTTTTTTTTTTTCCTCTAAAATATTTATATATGAGACGTTAGTAGTGTATTGCTTAAAACTATATGTTACAATATGGTTGCAGGCAAAGAATTAAAACGTTATTCCAATGCTCTCTATTGGGATAATTTTTCGTTTACGTGTCCACATTCGGACTGCGGAAAACTTCTCCTTGCGAAAGAATACGAAGCCCATTGTACAGAAAAACACGGGTTGAATCGTTTTACGTGTTGCGTTTGGTGTTCGGGCGAGGTAAAATTTCCTAGAAGGCAAAAAAATGACAATGCCGACCATCTCTTAGAATGTTATAAGAAATTCAAATTGGGTTTGGCTCTCTGTGCAAAACGAAAAATTGAAAAAGAGGATTCGTCATCATCGGCGATTCCGAAAAAAATAAAAATGACGAGTTTGAAATTTTTCGATTTCACGCCCATGTGCGAAAAAGATTTGTTTTTCGGGCACGAGAAAATATCCGACATCGAAGAATATTATACGGAACCCGTTTGTCAATTGGATCTGAGCGACGAAATCTTATCCGTGCCTTTCAAAGACGAAACTTTAAATTTGGCCGCCGCTTGCGTTCAAAAATATGTTCGAGGAGGTCACGTGTGGTTGCATGTCATGGTGCGGGCGGTGGTTTATGAAAGTTTCGTACGAGCCGCCGAAAAAGACAACGAAGATAATTTCGGCGAGGGAAGTGTCAAAACCATACCTTTTTCTTGTTGGTGCGACGGCGGAAAAGAGTCCGAGGCTCGTTTCAGGCAGCACCGACACATGATCGTGGTTTCGCGTTCTCTGCGTGATTTCAGACGCGTGTGGAAAAAGGTCGTCGTGCCCAGACACGCTATAAAGCCTTATCCCAAATTCAAATGTAAGAATTATAAACGGATCAAGTCCGAAATGCATCTGGTGAACGCGATGGGATATCTGAGCCAACGTAAATCCGGATGTAATTTTAATTTTCGCAAGGACAAATACGAAAAATATTACGACGAGGAGGATGTTTTTTTCATCGACGACGAACAAAAAATTAAAAGGAAACATAAAAGTGGAAAAAATCATTTTTGCATCTCGGAAACATTACCTTCGGATTACAGATTGGTATTGGCGACGATGTGGGACGGGGGCGTCCTAAAATTGATCGGACAGAATTATAACCGTTGCGATCCAAAAAAATTACTTTACGTTCCCATGAAAAAGACCGATTCGAAATGGAAAGTTCAAGTTAAATATTTACCTGGAATCGAGATGAATTTGGTGTTGCCGGTGACCGAAAATGTCAAAATTTCCAAAGAGATCACGGATCGCTATTTGCATTTGAACGATGGAAATAAATTATATTTTGCAGAACTGGGAAAGGAAAAACAAAAATATAGAAAGTTAAAAAAAGACGTCGATTACGCGTTGTTTTACCGAGCCGTGGAAAACGATTGGTGGAAAACTTGTCCGAGACAGCAAGCGTGTTTGGACTGTGCGAAACCGATCATGGAACGTTGCAACGAATTGGAAAATGAAATCAGGGAATGGAAAAACAAATTTGAGAATTTACGAGTGGAAAACGAATTGCGCCGCGAAGAAGAAAATAGGGAATTGAAATGTAAATTGAAAACTATGGAAGAGAAAAACGATTTGCTTCAAGATGAAATTAAACAATTATGGAAAAAAATCGAATATTTGAGAGAAACTGAAATCGTTGAACTAAAAAGAAGACTGTCTAAATATGAAAATGTTGACTAATCATAAACTTTAATGATTCGCGGATCCTAAACGACTTAATTTTTTCTTCGAACATAAATCGAAAAAAATTTTTGATTTATTTTTCATTTTCAAAAATTTGATTAAAAAAAAAAAAAAAAAAAAAAAAAAAAAAAAATTTTTTTTTTTTTTTTTTTTTTTTTTTTTTGTCCAAGAAAATATATTTACAATGCAGATCGGATTAAATACATTTTTAAAAATGAAGATTTAGCTTTTGTGTTGAATATTGCAAATTTAACCGACTTTCGAAAAATATGGTTAAAATTAAATTATTCTTTGAAACTAATTATGTAATTTTAAAAGTTATTGTGTAAACATAATAAAATAAGCAATTTAATTACTTTTTAGTTATATTATTTTAATATTTTTTAAAATTACATTTTTTAAAAATAAATAGAAAAAGGTAAAAAAAATTAAATTACAATATATTTTTTTTAATTTTACATAATAACTTTTCAAAATTTCATAATTAGGTTTTAAAAATACTATTTTTTACATTATATTTCAAAAATTTGGTTAAATTTCTCTATAATCAATGCACAGTCTAAATCATATTTGAAAATTTAATTTATCTTGATCAGTACGATAAATATATTTTTTTTCAAATGAATTTATCTTATAAAATTTTTAAATAAAAAAAAAAAAAAAAAAAAAAAAAAAAAAAAAAAAATTTTTTTTTTTTTTTTTTTTTTTTTTTTTTTTTTTTTTTTAAATATATTTATAATACAGATCGGATTATCATTTTCAAAAATGAAGACTTTGCTTTCATGCTGACTATTGCAAATTCAACCAACTTTCGAAAAATGTGGTTAAATTAAAAATTATTTTTCAAAACTAATTATGAAATATTAAAATCATCGATAAAAAATATTTTAGGAGAAATTTCGGAAAAATAAAGACTCAAATAAAATTTTACTTATTACATTATTTTTTAGATTGTCATTCTAAAATGGACAATAGTAAAATATTTAAATTTTAAAAAGTTTTGAGATGATTCTGAAAAATAGAAATACAAAGGAATTTTACTTATTACATTATTTTTTGCATTGTCATTCTAAAATGGACCACAGTAAATATTTATAATTTAAAAATTTTTCGGGATGATTCTGAAAAATAGAAATTTACTTAATATATTTTTTGCGTTGTCATTCTAAAATGGACCACAGTAAATATTTATAATTTAAAAAATACAAATTATTTACTCAATGCAAGAATTTTTAATTTCTATTTATTTTATAGATAAAGATTTATTTTTTTTTAAATGGAAATTTCAAGTGAAAAAATATGTTTTTCCAATATTGGTAAAAAATTAAACGTAAAAAAAATGGGGTCGGACAATTGTCCGACCCCATTTTTTTACTCTTAATAAATTTACTTTTATAGCTTTTAACTATAAAAAAATTATTTTATTAAGAAAAGACTTTAAAAAATAACAAATTATTAAATTTACTTTTTAAAAAAAATTCCAAGTATTTATCTCAATATGAAAAAAAATCAATAATTTTTTTTAAGATTTATTTTAAAACTAGTTTCAATATTGGTTCATCGTTCGACGCAAAAAAATGGGGTCGGACGAGATATTTGTTAGCCGAATTTTTTTTTTGGCTAACAATATCTCGTCCGACCCCATTTTTTCACTCTTAATAGAATATTTTTTACTTTTTTCAATAGCTATAGAGCCATTAAAAAACAATTTTTTTCTATTAAGAATTTTTTTTAATTTCTTCTCTGATCCAATCGGCGAAGGCGGCACACTCTTGCATGCTGCAATGGCATCTTTTCGTAGAATTTTTAAATTTGTTGTGATACCCGCAGTCTCGTACGTCGGGCATCGGCAGGTCGTCGAACTTCGGACAGTCGAAATTTTCCAAGTTGACCGACGGTATGCCGAGTTTTTCTAATAAATTTCTCTCTTCTTCGCCACCCTTGTACGCCACTACGGTTTTCTCGTCCGTTTTGTAATTTTTATACAAGTTTTCCATTAAAGGTCCCAACGTGTGTAAAAATCTCACATCTTCGCGATACTGCGCCCTCAAAGAGAGTCCGTGAACGTTATGCGAACAATATCTCACGGTTTTCCAATCGTTTGTTCGCCAATCGTTTTCTTTTATCTCGGGTACGAGATGATTCAAATGAAATCGGACGCAATCCACGCGAGGTTTCGTTATCCCCGCGTAGCCCAACTCTCTCGGGTAAAAAGATGCTTTTTTGTTTTTACCTTTGATGAAAAACCCGTCCAAGTCGATGACGAGACAAATATCGTTCAGATCGATGAAGTTTTCCATGACTCGTGAGAAAAAAAAAATCAACTAAAAAATTTTTCCGACGGCAAACAAAAAACAAAGTTTCAACCTCAAAAAAAACAAAAGTTTTCCGACAGCAAAAAACAAAGTTTCAACCCCAAAAAACAACTAAAAAATTTCCAACAGCAAAAAAAAACAAAGTTTTTCCGACAACAAACAAAAATTTCAACGTGAAAAAAGCAAAGTGTGTCTGAGAAAAATAAACTTGGACAAACTAGTTGCAGACTGCCGATATGAGAGAAAACGCCTCTATTTATACTCAAAAACCCTTGCTTTTACTAATGTTACCCCGTAGATATCATCTTGCAATCTGTCCTTTTGAACCGTTACCTAATATCACGCGATGTTTTTCCTTCTTCCTTATCAGAAACTTATTGACCTCGACCCTTGCTTTTTACAAATGTTACCCCGCAGACAGACATCTTGCAATCTGTCCTTAATACTTTGAATCGTTACAAAGATGTTTTTTTTTCGACCTCCTTCTCGAAACCTATTGACCTCGCATGAGATTAATTTTCTCGTGATAAAATATCTTTTTTTAACCTTTTGAACTTGTCGGATCCACTTAAAAAATTACTTTGAACCTTTACGAAATATCACGCGATGTTTTTCCGGCCTCCTTCTCAAAACCTATTGACCTCGCATGAGATTATTTTTCTAGCGATAAAATATCATTTGTTTTTTTTTCACCTTTTGAACTTGTCCGATCCACTTAAAAAAAATGTAGGAAAATATAAATAAATTTTTATTTCCATTCTCATACAAAGTTATTTATAAAAATTAAATAAAATTTTCTTCGTATGGATAATCTTTTAAACCCGATTCACCTTATTACTTTTTTACATTTATTTAAGAAATTTTTACATATTTAAAGAAAATATTAAAAAGTTATTGTTATTTATTTTATCAATATATCAAAAATCTATAATTAGTTTTCAAAATTAATTCTATAATTAGTTTTTAAAATTAATTCTATAATAAGTTTTTAAAATTAATTAATTAGTTAATTAACAAATCATTAATTTCCAAATTTTAATTTTCAAAAAATGAAAAACGACTACGTCTTGGACTCGAAGGTAAATTCAATTTTCGAAAAGTTTTCTGACAGATAAACAAAGTTAAAAAAAAAAAAAAAAAAAAAAAAAAAAAAAAAAAATTTTTTTTTTTTTTTTTTTTTTTTTTTTTTTTATCTGTCAGAAAAGATTTTCGAAAATTGAATTTACCTTCGAGTCCAAGACGTAGTCGTTTTTCATTTTTGAAAATTAGTTAATTAATTAACGATTAATTAACTAATTAATTAATTTTCAAAAATGAAAACGACTACATCTTGGACTCGAAGGAAAATTCAATTTAGAAAACCTTTTCTGACAGATAAAAGATTTTCGAAAATTGAATTTACCTTCGAGTCCAAGACGTAGTCGTTTTTCATTTTTGAAAATTAGTTAATTAATTAACGATTAATTAACTAATTAATTTTCAAAAATAAAAACGACTACATCTTGGACTCGAAGGAAAATTCAATTTAGAAAACCTTTTCTGACAGATAAAAAAAAAAAAAAAAAAAAAAAAAAAAAAAAAAAAAATTTTTTTTTTTTTTTTTTTTTTTTTTTTTTTTTTTTTTTTTAAAGAAAAGATTTTCGAAAATTGAATTTACCTTCGAGTCCAAGACGTAGTCGTTTTTCATTTTTGAAAATTAGTTAATTTATTTATTTATTTTTATTTTATTTTTTTTTATTTTATTTTTTTTCCTCCAAAGTATAAAACTATATATAAATATTTATTTCTACCGAATTTTTTCAAATATTCATTTTCATGGCTTCGAAATGTTATGGTTATCGAAAGTAAATTGCAATTGAATAATTATTTTAGAAGTTAAAAACTAAAGCCTTACCTTTTTAATTGTTTTTTATTATTTTTTAATCTTGTAAAAACATGTAATTTATAATTTTTCTATTCTTGTAAAAACATATAATTTATAATTTTTCTATTCTTGTAAAAACTTATAATTCTATAATTTTTCTACTTTTGTAAAAAACTTACAAAGTTTCGAATAATTTTTATCGACAAAATATTACATAACATGAATTGTCTGTCCGGATTAACTTATATACGATAAAATATTTGATGAAATTTACAATAAAAAGCATAGAATTCCGATTGTCGTACTCAGTGAGGTGCGAAACGGTCATTTCTCGGGAAATAAATTCAAGCTATTTTCAAATATAACTTTTTATAACTCGTCTTATATTTATATGTTAAAGTTGTTTTATATTCGAGCCGTCTAAATTTTACTTCGACAGAGTCACGGACCAAACAATGAACTTATATACGACAAAATATTTGATGAAATTTACAATAAAAAATCAAAAGCATAGAATTCCGATTGGCTAAAGCGATGTTTTCTTGTCCTCCCTCAGTGAGGTGCGAAACGGTCATTATAAATTCTGCCCATATATCTAAATATTACATAACATGAATTATCTGTCCACGGACCAAACAATGAACTTATATACGACAAAATATTTTTTAGGCTGCTGAAAAATTTGCAAGTTCACCGGGAAACGCTAAAATGTTTTTAGACATTTCGAGAACAATATCCTAATTTAGCGATAACAATCGTAAGTTTAAGCATATTAAAGATTTCTAATAAAATATTTGACGATCGAGGCTGCTAAAAAATTTACAAGTTCATCGGGAAAAACGCTAAAATGTTTTTAGACACTCAAAAATGAAAGACATTTCGAGAACAATATCCTAATTGAGCGATAACTTATCTTGATCTTTTTGTAATTACTGCTAGTTTGAAATTCTTGTTTGAAATTATAACGTAGAAAACACTAAAATGTTTTTAAGACACTCAAAAACGAAAGACATTTCGAGAACAATATCCTAATTTAGCGATAACAATCTATCATAATTTATCTTGGTCTTTTTGTAATAACCTACTAGTTTGAAATTATAACGTAAGTTGAGCTGAAAAATTTGCAAGTTCACCGGGAAACGCTAAAATGTTTTTAGACACTCAAAAATGAAAGACATTTCGAGAACAATATCCTAATTTAACGATAACAATCTATCATAATTATTTTCTATTGTTCTTTCAGAGAATTAACTAATTTTTATATCGTTACTCGAAAAATATTATATTTATGAAACTGGAAGATTATCAAAAAGATATTTTTTTATTGGAAAACGATTTGATATTTAAAAAGCAATCTCATTTGTTTTTTTTTGTAAATGATTTTGATTAGCGCGGTGTAAAAAACCCTTGCTTTTACAAAAGTTGCCCCGTAGACAGACCTGACCTCGCATGAAATCACGATACAAATATTTTTTTTTTCATCGTGAACCCGTCCCAAATACTTTGAACCGCGATGCTCTCGACCTCACGATCAATTTTGTAGAATTTGATTTCAAAATCTTAACCCCGATAATCTAGTTTATCTTTTTCTCACGCAAAGTAATTTAGAAAAAGATAAACGCATTTCTTTTTCCCCGTGACCTCGATTCTCACGAAATCACGCGACCTGATAAAGAGTATTTGATACAAAGTGCAAAAAGTTCAAGTGTTTTGTTTTTTTTCCTTTTCGAGAAGGAAGAAAAAGAAACGCGTTTTTATCGAGATATCAGAGGTCAAATGTCCCTCGATGCAAAGTTCAAAAAGGCGTATATATAGCGACGGATTTTCAGTCGGTCTTTCAATTTTTTGGCGTTCTCATTGCTCTGCATTTGTGAGTTTGATCTTTTTTACATTATTGCGATGGAATGTGTAATATGTTTAGATTTGATATTACAAGACAAATATTGTTTAGCCTGTGGACATGCATATCACAGGACTTGTTTGAAATCCTATTTTGATCATTTGTCGGTTAAATCTACTTTCGAATGTTCCATCTGCCGAAGAAATTGTTTTTATCGTTGGCTCGAAAACGATTTGAACAAGTCTCGAGTTTCAGACGGGGAGCAGAGCCTCGAAGTGCAAGAAGAGACATCGAATTCATCTACGAACTCTCGAGACGGTCCAGAAAATTTCCAATCTCCTCCAAATGATTCGGAGCCGTCGAGCACCCGCCCGGTTTCGTTATACCTGGAATTGCTCTCTTCCGAAAGAAACTTCGAAGTGCCAGAACAGACATTGAATTCCTCTGCGAACTCTCGAGACGACCGAGAAATTTTCCAATCTCCTCCCGATGCTGCTGAACCGTCGAGCACCGGCCGTCCTCTTCTTCAATCGAGATATTTTCAATCCCGACCATCGACTTCTAGAAGAAATGTAAGTTTGCCACTTTCTGAATCCTATCGTCTAGCTAAAGATCTCCAAATAGATTTTAAAAGGTCGTGCCTTTTACTTCATAATAATAATTTCAATATGATAAAATTAGTTTCTTTAAAATTTAACAAATTGAAATGCAGTGTCCGGGA
Source organism: Salticus scenicus (assembly GCA_963930645.1). Taxonomy (NCBI): domain Eukaryota; kingdom Metazoa; phylum Arthropoda; class Arachnida; order Araneae; family Salticidae; genus Salticus; species Salticus scenicus. Next base: position 95,448,727 of record OZ005648.1, on the reverse strand, counting down.
AAAAGAAAAAATTCAACGTTTATTACTTAGATATGAATTTTTAAAAGATGAAAATATGAGTTTCTTAGCAGAATTTAATAAAACTTTTAATGATATTTTAATGAGTCGATAAATATTTTTTTTTATCTTTTATATATGCAACTTACATTTCTTCTACTTTTTTGAGAAAAAAAATATATTCATTTTAAATATTATTTGTTTTGTAAATATTATTTATGTAAAATAAAACTTTTGTTATCTATTTGTATTTGTTTGTTTTTTTTCTTTAAGTTACATTGAAAGTCTTAATGATTTTTTATAGTGTAAAGCTATAAAAGGTAAAAAAATTAAGAGTAAAAAATGGGAGTTGGACAAAGTATCGTTGATCATAATTTTTTTATGGCCGACGATACTTTGTCCAACTCCCATTTTTTACGTTAAACTATTATCCAATATTGAATTATATTTAATTTTTTTTTTTTTTTTTTTTTTTTTTTTTTTTTTTTTTAATTTATTATTTCGAGTCCAAGATTTAATCATTAATTATTAATTAATTAATAAATAATATTTTTCTATGATTCATTTTCCATGTCAATATAAATATATGACAAAGAAATTTTATAACCTTAAATGTTAAAGTTGTTTTATCTTCGAGCTGTCTAAATTTTACTTCGACAGAGTCAGATTAACAATTACTTTCGGAAGCCGCTTTCAAATATAACTTTTTATAACCTGTCTTAAATGTTAAAGTTGTTTTTCGGAAGCCGTTTTCAAATATAACTTTTTATAACCTGTCTTAAACTTTTTATAACCTGTCTTGCAGTAAAGTATTTCAAAATGTTTTTAATGGTGATAATCATAGACTTATCACCTGATAGTCATAGATTTTTCACCTGAAAATGAAAAGTTTCCACTTGAAAAAGAAAGATTTTCACCTGAAGATGAGCAATTTTTCAAAAAATGAATTAGAAAAACTTAGTTGATCCTCTGAAAGAACAAATGAAAATACATCGCTGAATTATTTATAACGAAGCGAAAGGGCCGAACCGATATCTATATTGCCAAGAAAATACCGTCCGCATTCTATTTATCCGATTCATAACCGAGTAAAAGAACTGGATCAATGTCTATGTTTAATGCATCATCCATATTGCCTTGGATCTGAGCGATGAAAATTTGTCCGTGCCTTTCAAAGACGATAAAAAATAATGTATGTACATATAAAAAATAATGCATGTAAAATTCTATTTTTTTAGAATCATCCCTAAAACTTTTAAAATTTAAATATTTACTATTGTCCATTTTAGATGGCAATATAAAAATATTTTTATTTTTCAGAATCATCTCAAAACTTTTTTCAATTTAAATGTTTACTATTGTCCATTTTAGAATGAAAATATAAAAAATAGAGTAAAATTCTATTTGAGTCTTTATTTTTCCGAATCAATCCTAATTTTTTTTAATTAAAAATGTTTACTATGGTCCATTTTAGAATGGTCTTTATTTTCCCGAATTACCGTGAATTTTTTTTTTAATTACAAATATTTACTATGGTCTATTTTAGAATGATGATAAAAAAATTAATTCGTCTTAATTTCCAAATCTTTTACTTATCTCAAAAAATTTTTAGATTATAAATATTTACTATGGTGAATTTTAGAATGATTTTTCCCCATCAGGTGGAAATCTTTCTCCATCAGGTGGAAATCTTTCTCCATCAGGTGGAAATCTTTCTCCATCAGGTGGAAAATAACTTACATAAACATAATATTCTTCAAGTTTGCAGCATAAACTAAAAATGTTCTAATTAAAAATTATTTTTTTGATAGTGAAAGTTTTTCCTTTCATAAACATAATATTCTTCAAGTTTGCCAAATCTATACAGTTTCTTCAAATTATCGGAGCGGTGTTTTTGAAATATTTTACGGTACATTAAGATCGGTGCACGATCTATACAATTCCTTCAAATTATTGGATGGCGTTTTGAAAATATTTCACTAAATACCTTTCTTTGTCATATACGTTAATTGGTGTTGACATTGAAAAATATAAATTAAAAAATACTATGTCCAAGTCCATTTGAATGGATAATGAAATTATTACATTAATTATTTTCACCTTTAATATTTAAAGAAATGGGAAAAATATAACTCTGAAAATATTACATATAAATTTGAATGGATAAATGAAAAGTTTTATATATGTTTTTTAACCCTCACTCTTTCAGTTAGTCAAAAATAAATATATTTTCATCTTTGATAACCTGCTTTTCGTCACAATAAATTTATCTGGTTCTATCAATATCATATATATTAAAATTCAACCAACACTTAAAAAAAAAAAAAAAAAAAAAAAAAAAAAAAAAAAAAAAAAATTTTTTTTTTTTTTTTTTTTTTTTTTTTTTTTTTTTTATTGAAAATGATTAAATTAAAATAATTTATTTTTCAAATTGAATATTTATTTGTTTTTATTTTTTAAAATAATTCATTAATCAATTAATTTTCAAAATGAAAACTACATCTTAGATTCAAATAAAATTTATTTTTTAATCTTTTTATATTTATTTACTTATATATTTATTCTTTATAATTTAAATATTTATAAAATAAATAGAAATTAAAAATTTTTTTAATTCTTATATCGAGTTTTCGAAAATCGACACACAGTCTAAGTTATCATTTATAATAAATTTATTTAAACCTATCGATATTGTAAATTTATATTTTCTACAAAAAAAAAAAAAAAAAAAAAAAAAAAAAAAAAAATTTTTTTTTTTTTTTTTTTTTTTTTTTTTTTTTTTTTGTAGTCGTTTTCATTTCTAAAAAATTAATTAGTTAATTAATCAATCATCGATTAATAAATCAATTATTTTTAAAAATGAAGACTACATTTTGGACTTGAAGAAAAAATCAATTTTCGATTTTTTTTTTTTTTTTTTTTTTTTTTTTTTTTTTAAGTTAATTATTAATTTTAAAGAAAATAATTTCTTTGTTTTATAAATTTAAATAATCTCAAGTTTTTAAAAAATTATAGATATCAATCAAAATTATATTATTTAATATTTGTTAGACAAAGTAGCGAATTTCGTATTCGATTTAAAATTTTCTTCAAGTTAGGTTTTTCGTCCATCAACCAAAGGTTATCCACTTTCCGTCTTTGGATACGGTAATTTTTGAAATCTCTACCAACTGTTCTCTAATCCAGTTTGCATAAGCGGCACATCTCTCTTTGGGACACGAAAATTTTTTATTAACATCGCGGGCGTGGTAATCGCATTTCTTTTTTTCCGGCATCGGTAAACATTTAAAGTCGGGACATCCAAAGTTTTCGAGATTGACTGTGGGTATTTTGAGAGAATCCATCAATGCTTCGATCCACGGATCCCCTTTATAGGCTACAATCGGTTTGTCTTCGGTCTTATGCGATTCGTATAACTTTTTTATGTCGGATTCCATATTTTCATATTTCTCGACCACTTCTTGGTCAACGGGGGTAAATGGTAAACCATGCACTTCACTCGTCATATTTTTAATAGTCTCCAATTCCTTCCCAAAAAACTGCCGTCGAATTTTTTCTCGAATTCTCGACCCGTGCTCTTCGTATTCCTTTTCCATGCCGGCCTCTTTTAGAAATTCCTTGACACCTTCAAATGGGTTTTCGAATAATGTCTCTTGCATTTTCGTCAGATCGTACCTCTGTGAGTCGTTTGTACCGTCAATGAGGGATTCGTATCCAAATTCTCTCGTGAGAAAGAATTGATAAATGGGAAAACCATCCATATCTACCACCAAACAAATATCGGATAGAGAAACATCCATAATTACCTTACCGTTTAATAAAATTAATAAAGTTACACGGAGTATGTTAACTATTTATATGTTTTAGATGATGTAAAAAAAAAAAAAAAAAAAAAAATTTTTTTTTTTTTTTTTTTTTTTTTTTTTTTTTTTTTTTTTTTTTTAATTGATTAATTAATTAATTAATTAATTTTAAAGAAAATAATTTCTTATTTATTTCATAAATGTAAACAATCTGAAAGTTTTTTAAAAACATTATAGATGCATAATCATATTATTTAATGTTTGTTAGACATTTTCAATTATATATAATTTTTCTTTTATAGCATCATCTTTAACGGTAGCCTTGGTATATTGATCATGTAACCATGCGTTTTCTTTTTTCAAACTAGTTTTTTCCTCTTTTAAAATATTAATTTCTTGTTTTAAGGTGTCATTTTCGTTTTTCAAAGTAGCAAATTTCGTATTCAATTTAAAATTTTCTTCGTGTAACCAGACATTTTCTTCCTTCAAGTTAGCTTTTTCGTCCGTCAACCAAAGGTTTTCCGCATTTAATTTGACATTTTTTTCGTTTAATTGAACATTCTCTTCATTCAACCTGTTTAAGTCTCTATTTTGCAAATAATCCAATTTTTCCCATAACCGTTTAATTTCTAAGAGCAACAATTTATTTTCAATTCGAAGTTCTTCTATTTGTCCGCATTTATCCTTTTCAATTAAAAGTTGTTCGATTTCTTTACATCCATCCGTCGTCATCTTTATTCGTTTTTTAAAAATGATTATTATCTATATTTTTTTATAACCAATATAGGATGTATACGTTGGGAGATGAATGATAACTATTGAAAATTGGAGTCGAATTAATTCGATTGATATTCAAAATTATTATTATTATTATTATTATTATTATTATTATTATTATTATTATCAATCGGTTAAATATTATAATGTTTTTTTTTTTTTTTTTTTTTTTTTTTTTTGTGGGGGGACCAGCGCTCGATTAATTTTTCTGGTGACTGTAAGAGAAGATTCTCAATACCGCAAAAATAAGAACTCTATTATATTTACGGTACCTAGCAATACAATACATTATAATTTAAAAAATGTATAATAATGATTATTTATTTAAAAAAAATAATAATAAAGTTATTACAATATTTTAATTTTGCAATAAAAGCAAAAAATATATAAAATACAAAATCCATCATGGATATTTTTCAAAACGCCCTAGCTTCTAAAAAATCAACTATTTTACACGGTCATTATGGTCGATATCCTTCTCTCGTACAGTTTTATTTAAATGCCATACCAGAACTGGAAATCGCATCGGAATACGAATTATTATTTTGGTATCGTCATCCCAAAAGGCATTTTTCTTCTCGTCGTCTTTTACGCGTTTTAATCGAACCTTCCTTCGATGCGATCGTACCTCACGATGATACGTGGACCATCGTGCTGACAAGTCATTTGCGACTCATCTGGGATCCCCGTAATACGCGAATCGAGAAATGCGAAAAACCCTCATCGTTTCTTATTCCAAAACCGATTCGAGCGGAAGAAAATCAAAAGATAGTCGTGCCTCCTTCGAGTCACGTCTGGCCTTATCTCGAAAGTTTTTCCGACGATCCAATTCGTATCGATTTGTCTTTAGCGGAAAACTCTCACGAAGCTTATTTAAAACTTTTAACGACCATCGATCTTCTCAACGCATTATCAGTATGGTCGTTATCGATTAGAGAACATTTACGCCGAGATTTAATTGACAAATTGAATCCGAACGATTCAAAACTCGATAATTTTATTATAGAAATTTTAACTCGATAAAATTATATATTTTTTTACATGTATAAAGAATAGTAGATAAATTTTCTTTTTAATCGTTTAAAATATAATACACGGGTAAAAAACTTTTGACTCTTGGAATAAAACGACCTCTTGATCGATATCTTATATTTTCTCCATATTTACTTATATAATTGGCCATGGTAGCAACCTCTATGCCCGGACACGGATAAGGTAATAATTTTGATCGTTCGTGAGAATGATATACTTTCGGCACGGGTCTTCCGGTCGACAATACGATTCGTTTCACATGAGGATAACCACAGACGATACTAAAAAATCGATATTGAGATTTTCCTCGAACATATAATACGGCGTGCAAAGGAACATATTTATGTAATTGATTCAACCAATCGTCGATTTGTAACTTCCATTCGTACACCCTCGGAGAAATCAGATGGTCGCTAAAATAATCGGAATTACAAAAACGATGGGGATTAAATATTCTAGATTTCATATTTGCCAAATCTTGTAATGAAATACGTTGTTGTAAGGGTAAAGGTGCTATGCGAAATATATTTACTTCGGTCGGATTAACGGCAAAAGCAATTTCCAACGGTATACAACAATCATCGTTATTGCTTAGCCAAAAGGCTTCGGAAAATACTATAACACCTTGCGAAGACATGTTTGATAAACGTTTGGAAAATCCTATGCTTTTATAAGGTTATAAAAATTAAAAAAAAAAAAAAAAAAAAAAAAAAAAAAAAAAAAAAAATTTTTTTTTTTTTTTTTTTTTTTTTTTTTTTTTTTTTTAAATAAACAAACTTTTCCAAGCCATATTATTATTCACAAATGGTTTTTTAAATAAAATTTTCGATAAAGTGCCATAGTTGCCACTTCGGTCGCAGGGCAAGGATAATATAAAAGTTTTGATCGTTCGTGGGAATGAAAAGTTTTTGGTACGCTAACTCCAGTCGAAATTTTAATTCTTCTTACATTCGGATAACCACAAATCCTTTTAAAAAACCAACATTGAGAACGTCCTCGTACATACAATGAAGTTTGTCGAGGAATGTGTACGTATAGTTGATTCAACCAATTGTTGATTTGTAACTTCCACTCGTAAATTTCTGGAGGAATCAAACGATCATCAAAACAATCTGAATTGTAAAATCGATCGGTATTATATATTCTGGATTTAATATTTGCAAGATCTTCTAAAGTCAAACTCTGATACGAGGGTAATGGAGCCAATCGAAATACATTTACTTCGGTCGGATTAATTGCAAAGGCAATTTCTAAAGGAATGGGTTTTTCGTTTTGAATATTCAACCAAAACGCTTCAGCAAACATACTGTTACGTTTAAAAAACATGATTTTCTATAAAATTGTAAAAAATATATACTTAAAAATAATCAAAGTCTTCTTATATATTTGAAAATACAGTCTTAAAAAAAAAAAAAAAAAAAAAAAAAAAAAAATTAATTTTTTTTTTTTTTTTTTTTTTTTTTTTTTTTTTCAAGAATTTATGTTATAAAAAGATTCTTTTCGATTCGGCCCAAGATATATGTTTTCATTTTAAAAAATTAATTAATTAATTTGTTAATTAACGAATAATCAATTAACTAATTTTCAAAAATGAAAACGACTACATCTTGGACTCAATTTTCGAAAATCTTTTCTAACATTTTTTTTTTTTTTTTTTTTTTTTTTTTTTTTTAATTTTTCTTCGAGTCCGAAGTGTAGTTGTTTTTCATTTTAGAAAAATGGGAGAAAACTATGTTGATTGGGAAATCCTTCATTTTCAGTTTCTAAATCAATACGACTCGCATGAATTTTATACATTTCGATTTTTATTGGAATATCAAATTTTTTATAACGTACACAACATTGAAGAGATTCATCACAAAAGTTTTCATATTGATCGTTTTTTAATATTTTAAATAAAGGCACCCTTTTACACAATGTACACCAATTCTTTGAACTCGTTACAAAAACCATCATCTCCAAATCTGTTAAATTACAACATTCTATTATAAAATAATTTCTTCTTACATAACGTTCCTCCGCACAAAAAAACAATTTCATACACGTTAAACACATTTGAAATTTTTCTGGCAAACATTCGATCGTTTCAAAATTAAATCGAACGAAAAATAGAGAAAATGGTAAATAATTGTGGCTCAATATTTGAAAAACATTGTTTGGATAAATCTTGTTGTGAATATATACGATAAATTCTTTTTTAAATACAACGTCTTGTTGAGAAAATAATTGAAATAAATCAATTTTAAAATTTTTGAAATTTTTCCACCCATTATATTTAGTAATTTTAAAATATTTTCGACTTTGACGAACAGCATTCTGTAAAACGGAATTGGGTAAATTTAAATTTTCAATATCATGAAAATTATTAATATTTTTCCATATTGTTTTTAAACAAAAATCTTCTAGAAAAAAATATTTCCGTAATACGCGACAAGATTTAAAAGGATCGATATAATATACCAAATTATTTGTGGGATATAAAATATTTATTTTAAAACCACACGTAATATTTTTCCAAACATCTTTGTTAATAACGTCCGACGAATGAAAAACTATATGAATATGTGGTATTTTTGCATAATAATGTTTAACGCATTCTATTTCTTTTATAACTAGATTTTTTATGGCTTCATTATATTGATGAAATGTATTTTTTCGTTTTTCCAACACTAAATGATAGATAAATTTAATTTTTTTATTTTTATAGTAAAATCTAGACAAATAATAATCACTACCATATAATTCTGTATCTTCGTCATCAGATTCTTCATTACACATTTATATTATATATTTTTTCGTCAAAATATCACGGTATTTTTTTTTCAACAATATTAGTATTTTCGTTTCCCTCTTTGTGCTCATTTAAATATTTTAACATTAAGAAATTTAATATTAATTTAAGATCCTTGTCGTATGATGAAGTATAGTAAAGAGTCAGTCCGATGGACATTAAAATGAAAATAATCCATAACATTATTCGTTCTTATTCTTAAAAAGAAATAAGTGAATAAAGTGAAATAATAAAAAAAAAAAAAAAAAAAAAAAAAAAAAATTTTTTTTTTTTTTTTTTTTTTTTTTTTTTTTTTTTTTTTTTAAACTTATGAATTGTATAATCTCATTGAAATTATCTTATCCATTTATATATTATTTTCCAATTTCTTTAAATGTTGAATCTAAATTATTTCGTTCATGGTATAGTTACACAATTGATATTTTTGAATTTTTATGGGATTGATGAACGTCTTATAATATTTCTCAACCTTTTCCTCAGTTAATACTTGAAATAAAGGAATTTGTTTGCATAAGCGACACCAATGTTTCTTACTTTTTACAAACTTTTGAGCGTTATGCGCATCTACAATAGAGAAATATCGATCAATTAAACACTCTTCTCCATAAAAAAATAATTTCATGCATAATTTCATGCATTTCAAACACATACGAATCCTTTTTTTATCCTTTACAAAGAAAGATCGAATATAATAAAATTGATCTGTTAATTCTCTTTTTTGAGACATGTGATACGTTCGACTATGAAAATAGTATGCGCTATATTTGTCGAATGCCGTATCTATTTCAGAAAATAATATTTCAATAGGCTTTTTTTTCAAAGAATCCTTAAAACTTTGTAATAAACTGTTATATGTTTCTTCAAACTGAGTAGTACGTACATTATATTTATAATGTTTTTCAACAGCTTTTTGTAAAAGTCTAGTAGGTAAATTCAAATTCTCGATATCATGAAAATATATAATATTATTCCATATCGTTTTAAAAGACCAATCTTCTAACGTAAAAAAATAATATTCCCAATACTCAAGTGTTATTATGTATTTATTACTTATGTTACCCATGTAAAATTTAGACAGCTTGAAGATAAAACAATCCTTCGAGTTCAAGATGTAGTCGTTTTCATTTTTAGAAATTAATTAATTAATTAACTCATCATGTTTAAAATGATTTGAAAAAATTGATAACGGCCAGTAAAGCTTATATATAGCTAAGTTACGCCCACGCTCCTTTTTTTACATGTTTATTGTATTTGCAATATATGCTATAATGCCAAATATTCGAATCAAAGAATACAATGTATTTTTAACCCAACATGATTGAAATGATGATAAAACATTTTCCCGTTTCATTGCAAAATCGTAATTCGTTATTTCTAACCAACCATGATGATCTTCTATCCACGATTCCAATTTTTGTTTCACTATCCGTGAAAAAGTTTCATATATTGTATCCACAAATGTTATCGGCATATTTTGACGAATACCCATAATAGTATATTCTCCGACAAAAACGAAAAATGTTACGATTCGACTCCAAGTTATATTTTCATTAAAAAGTTCATTCGCTACACCTACTAATACGCAAGAACATGTCGTATCCTCATCGTAATTATCGATTTCCGTACAAATCCTTTTTATTTCTGTCCCATAATTTGATCTAAATAAATCTAAAATATTTATTATACTGTTCAACACCTCTTTTTCCTTTTTATTTCTAGCCTCAACAACTTCGAATGTGTGGTAATTTTTCAATAAATATAAAAAAACATTTTTAAGAATATAATCCGTGCGGACGAAATCTTTAGTTGAATGATAGTTTTCATGAAACGAAGCCATTTGCCAATTTGTTGATATTGAGCATACTTTTTATATACTTTGTGAGAAAAAAAAAAAAAAAAAAAAAAAAAAAAAAAAAAAATTAATAATAATAATAATTTTTTTTTTTTTTTTTTTTTTTTTTTCAACATTTACCTGAGATAAGAAATAACAAATCATTTAGCCTCTTAAATTTAACTTTTTATACTGCAGGATTTTCATACTTAGATAATCTTCTTTTCAATTCAACAATTTCGGTCTCTCTTAAATACTCGATTTTATTCTGAAGCGAGTCATTTTTGTTCTGAAGCGAATCATTTTTGTTCTGAAGCGTGTCGATTTTCTCTTCGGCAGTTTTCAATCTATGTTTCAATTCTCTAATTTCTTCTTCGCGGCGCTGTTCCATATCTGCTCGTAAATTTTCATATTTATTTTGTAATTCTTCCAATTTGTTTTTCAAATCCGCGTTTTCTTTTTCCAATTCTTCGCACCGGTTCACGAACGGTTTCGCACAATTCAAACAATCTCGTTGCCTGGGACACGTTTCCCACCAATCGTCTCCCACGACTCGATAAAACAACGCGTGATCTTCTATGTCATTTTTCAACCTTTTACATTTTCGTTTTTCAATAAAATAAATCTTTTTTCCTTCGTTGAGATGTAAATAGTGATCCGTGACCTCTTTGGAAACTTTAAATTTCTCTGTCACCGGTAACGCTAAATTCATTGTTATCTCGGGTAAATTTTTAACTTGAACTTTCCATTTCGAACCGATCCTTTCAATAGGCACCCAAAGCAATTTTTTGGGATCGTAACGGTTATATTTCTGTCTGATCAACTGCATGATACCGTCGTTCCACATAGTCGCCAATACCAATCTGTAATCCGAAGGTAAAGTTTCCGAGATGCAAAAATGATTTTCTTTTCTACCGCTTCTCTTTTTGATTTTTTCGGGAAAATATAAATCGTCCTCCTCGTCAAAATACTTTTCGTATCCGTCTTCGCGAAAGCTAAAATTACAACCCGATTTGCGCTGACTCAGATATCCCATCGCGTTCACCAAATGCATTTCGCATTCGATCGGTCTGTATATCTTACATTTGAATCCGGGATAAGGTTTTCGTACTCTTTTGGATACGGCGACCTTTTTCCACACGCGTCTGAAATCGTCCATAGAACGCGAAACCACGATCATGTGTCGATGTTGTCTGAAACGAGCCTCCGATTCATTTCCACCGTCGCACCAACACGAAAAAGGTATGGTTTTGACACTTCCCTCGCCGAAATTGTCCTCGTTGTCTTTTTCGGCGGCTCGAACGAAACTTTCATAAACCACGGCTCGCACCATTACGTGCAACCATACGCAACCCCCTCGAACGTATTTCTGAACACACGCGGCCGCTAAATTCAAAGTTTCGTCTTTGAAAGGCACGGATAATAATTCGTCGCTCAGATCCAAAGGACAGACGGGTTCGGTGTAATATTTCTCGATACAAGAAATTTTCCCGTGATCGAAAAAGTTTAGTTTCTCACACATGGGCGCGAAATCGAAAAATTGTAATTTCGCGACTTTTTTCGAAGAACCCTCTTGTTCGCTTTTTCGTTTTGAAGCGAGAGTCGCGCGAATTTTAAATTTCTCATAACATTCCAAAAGATGCTTCGCCCCCTCGTTTTTTCTTTCGAACGTCGCATCTCCTAAACACCAAACACAGCATCGTTTAAAATTCACTCCGTGCTCTGCATGGCAATGTTTTTCGTATTGATTCGAAACGATACGTATTCCGCAATTCAAATACGGACATGTTAACGTAAACGCATTCCTACTCACGGTATCATAATAATACTTTAAATCTCTGGTCTGAACCATGATGAAAAAATATAAAAATAAAATATATTGTAAAAATGTATAATTTACAGCAAACAAAAATTCTTTAAATCCTAGAAAAATCGTATAATTTACAGCAAACAAAAAATTCTCTAAATCCAACGTTTTTCAAAAAGGCCAAAAACAACAATCAATAACAGAAAATATTTAAAAAATAAAAGCAAAAACATAAAAAATCAGGTAAAATCACACGAATTTACAGATAAAATAAAGAATGCAAAAAAAGATTCTACGCTTTTGTAGATAAATTTCATAGGCAACGATCGGGTTTTGCCAGATTTAAAATTTCAAAAAATTTTGAAAAGCAAATCTCCGAGATTGAAGTCAATCATTTAGTTTTTTCTAAAAATAGTAACAATGACGTCATCGTTTCTAAAATAGAATGTAGCAAAAAATGTTTTGTGAAAAAATCTTAGTAGTTTGAGAAGCCGAGCAACTTATATATACATTTGTTGAGAAAATAAATTAAAAAAAAAAAAAAAAAAAAAAAAAAAAAAAAAAAAAATTTTTTTTTTTTTTTTTTTTTTTTTTTTTTTTTTTTTGTGATGCCGAATTTCGTTTTTTAACAAACTGGGGTTTCATTTCCAAATCTTTTTTTATTTATTGTGATGCTGAATAGAATATCAAGATAAGTATGCCTAGTAAAAATTCTCCACTTACCCTTTTTGATTTAAATAATGATGCGTTATCAATTCTTTTTAATGACTATATTGCGATTCACGATAAACTAATGTTATTAAATTCACCCGATTTTCACGAAAAATTATCAAATCCTGATTTTTGGTCGATTCCCTACGATGAATTTTTCGGATTTCTGTATGCGATTCGAATCATGAAACCGGGTTGGTATCTCGACAATAACAACGATGCCTGTTATATATCCGTAGATGAAAAAAATGCGTCTTTATCCGCACGTTATTTTAATTATTTGAACGTTGAAAAATTAGACGAAACTTATCCGTCTCTAGACGATCTGATAAAAGGTGGTATCGATCATGTGAAAAAGGTAATTGAAAATTTGGATTGGGATTATTTTAATTATTATATTCAATATGAATTTCCGGAATTTTATTTTCCGGTCGATAAGATAGAAGACATCCAATTTTATAGCATATCTCCCAATATTACGGTCGCTGTGAACCATTCTTTGAAAACCCTCCGTTGGCCCGGTAATATTTTTATGGTAAAAGGTCCTAAAATTTATCATTTCAAAGAAAAATGTATCGTGACTATTGATGACGAACCGCATTATTCAATACGATGGGGAAAAAATAAAAAATTAATTACAAAATGCATTTACAAAAATCAATGTTTTTGTAGAAAAGGAAAATATAATCTTTTTCCCATAAAAGGTTATTGGAAAGAAGATAAAAGTTACAAGTATAGTATAACCAATAATAATTTATCTTATGATGAATATACATCGTTGTATCATAAATTATGTCTTTATAGAAACGAAAAACCAAAAAAAGTATTACCCGTTGATACTTTTTGGAAAGAAGATAAAAATTATCCTGTAACATTGAATGAAGAAAACACAATGTATGATTATAGTAAACATAATGTATTTTACGATCAAATAACTGAATTGTACAACATTAAAAAAGAAATAATCTTTAATAATAAGGACGATCGGAGATATACTCATTACTATTATAATCAAATTATTGATAATTAAAAAAATATAGATTCATTAAAATATAGTTTTAATGTCTTTAATGATTGAATAACTTTAATTTTTCAACAAAGAATTCGTGTCTCAAGTTTAATCTCAATTTTTCATTTTCCGTTTTCAAGTCTTGATTTTCCTTTTCTAATTTGTCGCATTGTATTTTAAGGGATTTTGCACAATCGAAACACATTTGTTGGTGATAGTTAGGGGTCCAATAATCATCGCTCACGATATTGCACAACGAATAATAATCTGTATTTTCGATTTCAGAGCGTTGAAAATATATCTTTTTTCCATCCGTCAGAGAAAGGAACAGATCCGTGGGTTCACGAGACGGTCGAAAATTTTTAGAAACGGGGAGCGATAAATCGAGTGGTATATCGGGTAAATATTTGATTTTGATGCGCCATTTACCATCGATGAAATCCATAGGTAACCACAAAATACTTTTCGGATCAGTGAAACGATAACGATCACTAATCCAATCCATGATGCCTCCTTTCCATTGCGTGACTAATATCAAGTCGCTATTTTTAGGTAGGGTTTCCGATATATAAAAATGTTTCGGAGTGCCACGTTTAAATTTTTGATGAATATTAAATCTACAAAGAGATATACGCTGGCTCACATAAGTCAAAGCATTGACCAAACGTAGTGCGTCGTATATAAGAAACCTTTTCATAATTATTAACGTCGGCTTAAATCTTTTCTCGAAATCATGTAAATGTTTACGGGTCGGGAAAACGACGATCATGTGTCTGTGTTGTCTGAGGCGAGTTTTCGATTCTTTTCCTCCGTCGCACCAACACGAAAAGGGTAGAGTTTTTATTTCGCCTCGATAAAAATCCATAACGAATAAAAAACGTTTAAAAAATACACCCCGCACGATCACGTGATACCATAATTCATTTTTGTTTTTTCCAAGATATTTTTTAATGCACGAAGCTGCCAAATTCAAACCATCGTCTTCGAATGTTATCGTAAGCGGTTCTAATTCGATCGGCCAAATTTCATCGTAACATCTTTTGGAGAAAAGTGCTTCGTGTTCGAAAAATTGCTTTTTATCGCCCATTAGAGTAGGGTTGAAAAAAAATGTTAACTTATCGGGTTGTTTAGCTATCATACGATGTAAAAAATGACGTAATTGTAACGTAAAAAGTATGTTTTAAATATATAAAATGAAAAATTTTAAAAGCAGCAAATCATTAATATACATATTTTTTTTTATTTAAGTTAAAAAAAAAAAAAAAAAAAAAAAAAAAAAAAAAAAAAAAATTTTTTTTTTTTTTTTTTTTAAACATTTTAAGCAATTGTAAGTTTTTTCCATGCTTTGTTAAAGTTTTCGAAATCATTCTCGTCGTTTAAATTCATATATTCATGCGATTCATTTTCTTCGCCCGTATAGAAATTTTTACTTTTTTCAATTACGTGTCCTTTATCGTGAAGGTAACGACCCATTACCATTTCCTGAAGACCGCTTCGGCTATCTAAGAATGTTTTACGAGTTTCTTTCACACCACCGGGAGCAATTTTAATCAAAGACGAAGACTGACGAATTTGAGGTTGTCCGTGCTGGTTATTATCAGATATGCTGGTATAAACATTAGATGAAGCAAAATTCATAATATAACCATTTTGCGCGGATCTATGAAAATGTTGTAATGCATTTTCGTTATGATTATTATCAACCACAATCGAAGTAGAAAACATTTTCAACGGATCGAAATATGATATAAAAGAATAATTATTGTTGAAAATGCGTGATCCTAAATCGAGATTATCTTCAAATGAATTGTCAAAAAATGGTACTAAAGACATTTTTTGAAAGACTAATAAATACTTATCTTCAAAAAAAAAAAAAAAAAAAAAATAAAAAAAAAAAAATTTTTTTTTTTTTTTTTTTTTTTTTTTTTTCAAGAATTTAGATTATAAAAAGATTCTTTTCGATTCGGTCCAAGATGTGTAGATGTTTTCATTTTTGAAAATTAATTGAATTGTTAATTAACCAATCATCAATTAATAAATTAATTAATTAATTTTTAATTTTCAAAAATGAAAACGACTACATCTTGGACTCGAAGGAAAATTCAATTTTCGAAAATCTTTTCTGACAAATATATAAACTTAAAAAAAAAAAAAAAAAAAAAAAAAAAAAATTTTTTTTTTTTTTAAGAATTTAGATTATAAAAAGATCCTTTTCGATTCGGTCCAAGATGTAGATGTTTCCATTTTTGAAAATTAATTAAATTGTTAATTAACCAATCATCAATTAATTAATTCATTAATTTTCAAAAATGAAAACAACTATATCTTGGACTCGAAGGAAATTTCAATTTTCAAAAATCTTTTCTGAAAAAAAAAAAAAAAAAAAAAAAAAAAAAAAATTTTTTTTTTTTTTTTTTTTTTTTTATGATATCAAACAAGAATAATCATCGTCGGGTTTATCCATTTTTGAAATTCTAGCTTCGTTTATAAATTGAATAATTTTTTCATTCATATAAAATTTAACATTATTATCTGATATATTAATAATATCTGTCGTATTGTCTTTCGCAGCGACTAAATTATAACAAATATTATGTTTGGATAACGTTAAAGCCAAACGTACCAAACTGACATCTACATCGAAAGCATTAGAATTGACTCGCATGAAAAAATTCAACCATTCTTTAACAAGATAGGGTAAACGGAAATTTTTAGGATGAGGATGTGTTTCCCGAGCCGAAGTCAAACACCACGTTTCTAATTGGATTCCTTTCAAATAAACTCGTCTCAACGAAAATTGATCGTTGTATTTAAAACTTTCGATTATTTTAATGTTAGAATCTCGTTCAATATCGGTGGAGGTAGCTATCGATAAAAGATATTCGCTATTTATCATAGTTTTTTTCGCCGGCGTACCTTCCAGTAAAGCCTGGGCCAGACAGAAAAAGATTTCTCTGTAAACCAACCCCACGACAACCGTATCCAACACGACTTTTTTAACTTCAATGTCAGTCAGTAAAGTGGAGGATACGAACGAAACCGGTGTCCAAATGATGGCTGCCGGAACATGATTATATTCTATGTACCGATCGTACGGATGTAAAACATAAAGGATTCGATTCGGATTATTTCCGTTAATACTCAACGCTACGAGTTTTCGATTAACATCGGATGTTTTGGATGGCTTAGATCCTTCAAAAGTCAAGACGAAAGGCCATTCTATAATCAATCCTAAAACAAAAGATTCTAGAAAATTATCATTTTTGAAACCATCTAAATTATTAATCTGATTCGAAATATTTTTGTAATAAGATGTTAATATGTCTTGAATTAAAAGTTCCGGTTTTCGAGAACTCAATTTACGTTGGATCATACCGGAGGATATAACATTTGAATTCTTTGAAGATAAATTAAATTCGGGTATCGGTTTAAAGTCGATAAATTTAGGAATGGCTTCGACATCTTTCGTCAGAAAAGGTATATTAAAAATTTCGCGTTTGGATTGCCATTCCGCGACTATTTTAGAAACATATTCGATAGATTCGTCTGAAAGAAAACAAATGCGATAATAATAAGAGTTTTCATTATTTTCGTCGAAATAATATCCTCCGGGATAGGGTATGTCGTGACTATCTAAATATAAAATTGTATTTTTGTAAAAATAAATATTTTCGTATGCCGGTCTAATGGATCCTTGTATATACTGACTGATCACTTGAGGATCTGAAACATAAAAGGGTGTAGCATACAGATGTAACATGGTTCCGGGTTTCACGTCTGAACTAACGGGATAAATCATACGTTCTTTTCCGAGACAAATTGTCCATAAGTATTGTTTGTTAGAAATGACAGAGGCGGGTACGTCGGATTTGAAGAAAGATTTTAAAGCTGATAAAAATGGTTTATTCGAATCGATCGTTATATTACTCGATGGATACATGCGCGATATTGCCCACGTTTCATAGGGCGAATTTCCCAAGTCAAATACGATAATATCGTCTTGTATGAGAGAAACCGGACATTGATGAAATTTACTATAAAGTAATCCATAAGTGTTAAAATTCATAACTTTAATACTTGTTTTGAAAAGTTGCAATTTAGTTTTAATTTTTTGATGATTTGATAATAAAATTTTAAATCATCAAAAAAATTTAGATGTAGAATTTTTTTATAAAATTACTATAAAAAGAATCTTTATGTTTCTATTTTTGATAATCATGTACTGAACTTCTTTTTGTAAAAAAAAAAAAAAAAAAAAAAAAAAAAATTTTTTTTTTTTTTTTTTTTTTTTTTTTTTTTTTTTACGTTTTAGATTTTAACAACTCGTTTTCTTTATTTAAGATATCATTTTTGTTTTTCAAAGTATTGATTTCTATACCAAGCTCATCAATCAATTTATGTAACTCGGTAATCGAGTGCTTAACATTACATTCATCAATTTTTAAATATTTATTATTTATAAATAATTTATTAATTTTATGTTTTAATCTTTCATTTTCCTTTTTTAACATATCTGAATTACTCTTTCGTAAAATATCTATGTTTTCAGATAATTGCTTTATTTCTTCTAATAAAACATTATTTTCAGCTTGTAGATTTATTTTCGGTTCCTCCAGTTTACAGAATTGTTCTGACATTTTTTTATTTATTGAGTACTTGATTTTTTTTTTTTTTTTTTTTTTTTTTTTTTTTCAATTAATAAAATCAAGCTATAGTCATTTTATTTTTGAAAATTAATAATTAAATAAAATTGTATGATAGCATTATAAAAAATAAAAGACTCGTCCAAATATGAATCATATTCGAAAATAAAAATGTTATAAAAATCATCACAAATACTATACATTTAAAAAACGTCGCATCCCAATCGGTTTCTTTTTTCGTCCAAATAAATTGGGTCAATTTTTTTTCTTTCCCTACATATTTATGATATTCGTTCGGAGGTATTGATTGTAATGCTATTAAATATTCTTGCACCTTAGATGTCATAAATTGTAAACGATCGTCGTCGTCATCATCATCATCTTTTAAAATTTCATTTTCCCAAATATATTCGGGTGTTATTTCGGGGCGAATAGGTCCATCTTCATAATAATTACGATCCAATTCCAAATTAATTTTTTCTATCGTTTCCTTATTAAGAACTTTCATGTAATCATAAGGATCAATCACATCCAAAGTTCCCATTATGAATTCGTATAAAGCATAGATCCCCGTAGCTATGCTTAAAGAATTTCCTAATGTCTCTAACGATAAGGTTCCTAATTTTTTAATACTCAAAGTCATAACATTTTTAAGAACAAGTTTAGCGGCAAGCTTATCGACGATATTCGATAAAAGTTTTGGTGCTTTTCGTTTCAAAAACTGTTGGACGGCATATTCAGAAATGTCTCTACCTAAATCTTTCGATAATTCTATCGTAATATCCCGTAATATTTCCGGATCTGGAGAAACAGAAGAAATTTGTTCATTGTCAACGATCGAACGTTTGATTCTTTTATTTTTTTTATAATTCATATAGTTTGGAATGGGTGGTGGACGGTCTTTCAAAGGTTTTAAATTACCCACTTTAACCGCTCGGATGGTCGTCGTTCCTAACAACCATTCTCCAAATTTTTGTCCGTCGGAAGACACGCAATCACCGTTTACAAAATCTAAACCGTACGCATCGCAATAAATTTTGTTAATTTTTAAATGACCATTGACGATATCCAATCCACCGTGAAAAACGTGCCTCGATGCCCTTTGAAATAGTTTTTCGGGCATCGAAGCGAGAGATTTTTTCAGAGGATTCGAAAGTAAGCAAGATCCATCGGGCGTCCATTCCGTATCTATAGTATGATCTTTACAAGACGCTTGACACGCAAATTCGTATTTGTTACCGATTCGGATCCATTGTAAAGGATCGTTTTCGGTACAATTTTCTAAATTTTTCTTAAAAGGAAAACATCCGAATCTTTTACAGCCCGTTTCATCCAATTTGTTCCGCACCACAACAATACATTTATCGGCTATGGAAGAAGGTATAAAATAATCGTCGTGGGTAGCCGGTCGCGTTTCTAAAATTGCGTTTTGAAAATAATGCGGAAAGTTTATTTTATATTTATCCATCATATAAACTTTGGTGAGTTCGGTAGCATAGCGTAAAGCGTGTGTGTATTCGGGTTTATTCATAACATAAACAAAAACTTTATTTTTCTTTCGATAAACAACTATTTTCTAACGCGGGACCTAATCCGAAAGGAGATGCGACACCCTTTCCCGTCAAAAAAACCGGATCGTCTTTCATGGTAAACGATACGCAACAATTTTCCGTAGAAGAGGAATCGTAAGGTTTTTCGATAAACCAACAATTACATTCGAGTGTCCTATACCACACTCCCCCAATGAGTTGTGCACGAAATCTTCTATATTTGTTTCGAAACAACCAACAGATAATCGTATATATTTCTTCAGAAGTACAATTTTCGGGTAAGGCGTAACGAGGAAAACTTGTCACTCGATAATGACTACTATCTTTTTTCACTAAAATAGTCCGTCCGCGAATAGCCAAATTATTTCGAGTATTGCACGCACAAGTTTCGGTTCGATCGAACAAAGCATAAGGATCAATTGGATAATGAATTATATCGACGAGTTTTACCTCGTAAACCCAATTTATAAATTCTTTGGGTACGCTTACGGGCACGATTAGCGAAACGTACGCCATAATCGAAATTATAAATTTTACAACGTATGGTAATAAAAGATCCTTGATAATGCCAAGAAGATACAGGAAAAATTTTAAGAGTAATGCGTCCCGAATAAAAAAGTCGGAAGTAAGTGAGAATGTAAAAACCTAATAATCTAGAATTGAAAGCTAAAGCCGAATTTCTAACTTTAATACGAAAAGGTACAAAAGACATTTTTTGATTGAAATTGCATTTTTATATTTGTTTTAAATAGTTAAATTGAGAAAAAAAAAAAAAAAAAAAAAAAAAAAAAAAATTTTTTTTTTTTTTTTTTTTTTTTTTTTTTTGTTGTGAAAAGATTTTCGAAAATTGAATTTTCCTTCGAGTCCAAGATGTAGTCGTTTTCAATTTTGAAAATTAATTTATTGATTGATGATTGGTTAATTAACAATTTAATTAATTTTCAAAAATGAAAACATCTACATCTTGGACCGAATCGAAAAGAATCTTTTTTATAATCTAAATCCTTAAAAGATTTAAAAAAAAAAAAAAAAAAAAAAAAAAAAAAAAAAAAATATTTTTTTTTTGTCTGAAAAGATTTTCGAAAATTGATTTTTCCTTCGAGTCCAAGATGTGGTCGTTTTCATTTTTGAAAATTAATTAATTTATTGATTGATGATTGGTTAATTAACAATTTAATTAATTTTCAAAAATGAAAACATCTACATCTTGGACCGAATCGAAAAGAATCTTTTTTATAATCTAAATCCTTAAAAGATTAAAAAAAAAAAAAAAAAAAAAAATTTTTTTTTTTTTTTTTTTTTTTGTCTGAAAAGATTTTCGAAAATTGATTTTTCCTTCGAGTCCAAGATGTGGTCGTTTTCATTTTTGAAAATTAATTAATTTATTGATTGATGATTGGTTAATTAACAATTTAATTAATTTTCAAAAATGAAAACATCTACATCTTGGACCGAATCGAGAAGAATCTTTTTATAATCTAAATCCTTAATTAAAAAAAAAAAAAAAAAAAAAAAAAAAAAAAAAAATTTTTTTTTTTTTTTTTTTTTTTTTTTTTTTTTTTTTTTTTTTAAAGTAAGATGAAACATTCTACATATCAAACATTATATCGAGCTCATTTAGGCGTTGTTAACGAAAGAGATTTATTAGAATCTCGAAATCAAGAATCCGATCCATTTTATCAAAACCTTATCGATCTGGTTATCGAAAAAAATGTACCCATTATTCCTTGGAATAACGACCCATTTAAAGCGAATTTTCTTTCTGGTTCTCCCCGTCAAAGATTAGACGAAACATTTTTCGCTTTCGTTTTGAGAATAGCAGCCATTATTAAAGAAGAGGCATATTTACGCACATATCAAAAACCGGAATCTCATCAAGTCATCATAGCATGGATTTCAATTTTACGTAGTACGATATTTTGTGGTTTAGGTTTACTCTATAATATCAAATGGACTCCCGAATCTATTTTTCTTCATCTCGAACCCGCCATCGTGAAAATTTACAGCAAAGGCGATGCTTCGGCATTACGTCAACTCATGATTAATTTGAACATAACTTTTAATCAGGAAGAAGTATCTTATGCTGCCGAACGTTTTTTCGAAAAATTAAATTTTTTACAATTATCGCAATTCAGTCCTTTTTACTGGCGTTTCTTACATTGGATGGCCGAAGCCGTTGCGTTAAGGAAAGACGAAAATGCCATTTTATATAAAAATGAATGGAAACAATTATTGTTGGGACCCATTTATAGAACTCTTCGATGCGGAATATGCATGATACATTTCAAGAATATGTTGAATGAACATAAAATGCAATTATTGAACGAAAATGATAAATGGCCTCGAATATTTTTCGAGATGCATAATAAAACTCATCAAACCAGACGGGAAAATTATAAATTATTACAAGAACCCGATTATACCGAAACTCAGTACGAAGCAGATTCTGAATTTATGCGCCAAGCTTTATTGGCATCGAAATAAGACGATCTTCCTGAATTTTTCATTTTTCTAATCGTGTTGACTTGCATTTTATTAAACATTGATGGAGTTACGGCTACGCGGTCTTTAAACGAAAGAACGGTACAATCTCCGACGAATATTGGAACCGACATCCACCAAATCAGAAAAAGATTTTTTTCTATTTTTTCTGAAATATAATTATCATCATTATAATTATTATTGTTTAACGAGCTACAAATCGTAGAATCACATAAACCACCATATGATCCATAATAGAGATTGGGATTTATTAATACAAAATTCGGTGCCGGATTTGTTTGTTCCGGATCGATCGCATATTTAGACAGGTTATCATTTTGAAAACATTTAATTAATTGATCAATTGATTGATATGGTATATAAATATAAGACATGTTATTTGAAAAATTAATAGTTTGAAAATAATTTTTGAATTTCTTTTTATATTTAAAATAAATCAATTGTGAAAAAAAAAAAAAAAAAAAAAAAAAAAAAAAAAAAATTTTTTTTTTTTTTTTTTTTTTTTTTATTATATTAATTTCTTAATTATTAACGTATCGATAAATTCTGTTACCTTCGATGAATCCTTTTTAATAAATTCTTGAAAAATTAATCCTTCATCTATTGTAGGACAAAATAAAGATTGTTTTACAAAAGACTTTTCGGTCATACAATCGATTCTTCCCGTAAGAGTTTCGTCTTCTATCCTCGTTAATTCTCTTCGACACGGAGATGTTTTATCATTATTATTCAAATGAAAATAAGTACCACACTCGCAATATTTTCCATTCCAACCCATAAAAGGATAAGGATTAGGAATGTCTCTCAGACAATAATCTATTGAACATGTAAAAGGAAAAACGGAAATCATGGGTGTTCCATCTAAAGATTTAGATCCGCAATTACATCGGAACCTAAGATCATTTCCTAAAGGTTCGTAATAATCATCGATATTATCCCCCGCTTCTTCATTTTTTAAATGATCCCATAAAATATTTAAATTGTTATCTTTGGCTTCTTCATTTTTACAAGCTCTTTTCTTATCGCCTTTAAATATGACTTCATTCAACGGTAAACACGACCATCCTGCTAAAGAAAACATATGATAATTAACTTTTAAATTACAATTTTCTATACCTTTTGGTAAACAATAGGTTCCGGAATTTAATTTTTTATTCATAACATATATACGCTCATCGCGGTTATTATCGGTAATATGAAAAGGTACAAATTCGGTTCCATTAATACAAAATTTATTACAATCGCATGGTTCATTCGACGGACATTTAAACCCTTGTAAAGGACATATGGATTTCGTGATCGGATGAATAACTTTTTCGAACCAATCGATAGATCGATCTTTATTGGTGAGATTAGGTTTGTAATATAAATTAATCAACGTTACTAAGATGATGAGGAGCAAAATCAAAGAAATGTATTTATTCTTTGCCATTCTCTGTTTAGTATTCTTGGCTTTCAATCTAGAAATTGTACCGGGTCGTCCATGGCACGGAAAATATATTTTGATATGGAAATGGAACGAATTCACACTTTTAAGAATCATTCCTCAAGATATTTTCATTTTAATCGATAAAGATTTATTATACAGATATTTATCGACCAATTCCAAAAATACGTATATTTCAGCAATTCGTTTGGACACACGCGTACAAAAAGAAATTTTACATTATCGATATTTACTAGATTGGATAAAACAACCACCCGTCGTTAAGCCTTATCCGCCAAATTTGTCAAACGAGTACGAAATTTTGAACCACGTTGCAAAGTCTTTGACATGATACGACAAAAACAATCGTAAGAACCCGCCGTATAAATTTTTAGGTTAGGATGATTTTCACGCAATTCTAAAAGAATTTTTTCGGAATACCATAATTTATATAAATACACAAATTGAATATCTGTCAATTTTAAATATAAATGAACAAATTCTAAACCGACATTACAAAGTGTATCGTTGTGTTCTCGTTTAACCCGGAAAGGATAGTATGGAAAAATGGATACAAATCGAGGCACATTATTAATTTGTGTGTTTGTAAAAGTAGTTAAAATTAAACCTTTAGCTCGGGGAACCAAACGGGTTAAAACGGGTTCGGTAGGATCAAATGCTACAAAATGGCTCAAGTTTGAATTTATTTCGACAACTTCTAACCAACGTCGAATAAAATATTCAGTTTGAAGTTTTTTCCCATATGGTTTAAAAAGTTTTAAATAATGTTCTCCAATCTTTATTTTTATACGATTAGAAAGAGGCATGATGAGATTTTTATAAACAATTTACAAGCTTTAAAGCTTTATTATATCCAAAAAGATTAAATTAAAAAAAAAAAAAAAAAAAAAAAAAAAAAAAAAAAAAAATTTTTTTTTTTTTTTTTTTTTTTTTTTTTTTTTTTTTTTTTTTAAATTTTTTTCACCAATTTTTGTTTGTGTTTCATTTCTTCATCTCGTTTTCGTTTACATCCTATTTTCTTATGCGTATTTGTATTTTTCTTTTTTGATTGACGACCCTTCTTTTTCTCTTTATACAAATGATCGTTAATTCTAAATGTATATTTTAAACCGGGTAGTACCAACAAAATTAAATTTCTGCCAGTAGCATGTTTATGTAAAAGTTCAGCTCGAGTAAACCGTTCCCAACACGCATTATTTAAAACCATATCGGTATAAAATTTTAATTGCGGATCAGGTAAGTTCCAATAAGCAATATTTAATAACAAACAGAGTGTTTTCTTTTGACTTATAAATAATTTTTCATAATTAACACTTTGACAATCTTCCACATCCACTATCCAATTAGACACTTCTTTCTCACAAACATCTGCTCTGCAATATGTAAATTCTATATGTTCTTGAGCTTTATCCGGATATTTTTTTAAATATTTTACAGATGCACAAGATAATGATTTGTATTCGTTTAAATTTTTTATTTTACGATAGATTGAGTATTTTTTAGGATTTCTACATAAATACCTAGCTTCGAGAATTGTTTCGACCCAAATGATCCAACCATTACTTACGGTTCTTTTTTTAGGACATTCAAAAATGGAATGCCAAACGTTTTCTTTAATTTTATTAGTCATGTGCGTAGTAAGATCATTAATTTTCTTTTTAGAAGCTTTATCGACAAGATCGAAATCTTCGGACGTTTTGTAAATATATCTCTTTTTCGATAAAACGATCAGTTCTTGCATTCGTTGTTCATATTTTAATTCTCCGTGGGATAAATTTAAAAATGCATTGATTTGATCGCAGTTTTCATATGGCCACTTATGAACCATTAAACTATCGGTATCGGCATAACAAATATTGTATCCCAATTTTTTTATATAATGATAAGATCCGAGTAATTGATAACGCGCAATAGCGACAGTGGCCATTGCTATTGGAAGATAACCTATACGTGAATTTTTATTACCCATGACTCCGTAGAGCGAATTCATTAATATTTTTATACTCAATTGAGCATTGTAATGATAAATTTTTTTAGTTTTTTTCCATTCTTCCTGATGATACTGTCTCCTTTTTATGAAATGACTAATAATTTTAGGTAAAAATGCTTCTGCTTTCGTGTTGATAACGATGGCGCAATCATCTTTATCGGGATCAAATTTCGGATAGGAAAAATTCGATACTTTTATCGTTTCCGTTAAAAAATCGGCGTCGGAATGCTCGCGATAAGGAATAGTGGTCATTTCTTGATACACCTTATTGGACAACCATTCGTCACGGGATACGATAGTACAAGTTCCATAACATAAATTTAAATTCATTATGGCAGAAGGATACATGCTCGTAAAATCCATATTGGACACATCTTTATAGGTTTTTTGAGGTACGCAAAAATTTAAAGCACCTTGGTAAGTTTTTCCTTTAAAAAATTGCATAAATTTTTTCTCATATTTAAAAAAATCCATATTGGCAAAATATCCTAGACGTACACCGTAAGATTTAAAAAATTCACACCAATAACGAGAATTTCCGTAATGAAGAGCTTCCACAGCATTGTATGGAATGATATTCGCACGTTGTATTAAAAACGATATCACTTCGAATTTTATAAAGAGACGATACACTAAATCCGAATCTTTTAAACAATATTCTAAATACGTATGAAATGTTGCAAACTCCCACGGTTCTAAATTTTTGGGTAATAACGCAAAACAATTTTCAACTTTCATCTCTTCCAACAAGTCTACGGCCAAACTATTTCGATACCAACCCCATATTCCCGTAGGATTGACCGCCATTTTCGTTTCTCCCGATAATTTCGCACGAGCCACATCCTCCAACCTAAAACTTTGACATTTCGAATTGGAAAATGTTTTAAAAAAAGTATAAAGATCCAATACGATTTTATCTTTATAAGTCGTAACTATTTCGGTACCCACTCTGAAAGAAGTGTAAAAATTGAGCACGGTTTTCAGTTTCAACCATACGAGTCTCACGAAAATAAACGGAAAATCATAATTATTAATATTGTAACCCGTTATAATATAAGCATCGTCTATCAAAGCATGAAATTGAATTAACATTTCAGACTCTGTGGCAAAAACATATTCGAATTCTCGTAAAGGTTTTTTCAATCCATCCGGACGTGTATACAGTACCCATTTTTGAAATCCTTGTCTTTTACTCCATTTGATTACACTTATCATAACGATAATATCCGATTCCAAATAACCTTTAGGAATATGATTTCCTTTCAATGGAACGGATTCGATATCAAAAGCGGCTATAATCCAATCCGGTTCATCTATATTATCGCGAATCAATTGTAAAGAATCTATTAAATTTCGAGAGTTTTCTCGTATTTCATACCAATTATAATAAAAAGAATACGTATCGTATAATGTACAAAAATCAATATAAAGTCGCGTCATCCATTCCTCAGGGCGAAAAAAATTAATTTCATAACGATTGAAAAATTGGCCGATATTTTTATGGGGGATAGTCGTATATAATTTGTAAAGTGGTTTTGACAAATAATCCAATTTATTTAAAGCTAACCTTTCTTCAAAGTATGGTAAAACATCTTTAGAATTTCCTATTTCCCGATATACGACATTATGACCCGGAAAATATTCTTTTATATCACGAACCAAATTATCGATGTTATCGTAACATACTCCAATCCATTCTTCATAATAACGTTGAATTTTCTTTTCAAAATTTCCATCTTTGTTTAATAAAGTAACTTGTACTTCAATAAAATTTTTATATCGTTTAACAAGTTTCCAATTTATAGCAAAAAACATGGAAATGTTCAGACAATATTTATTTAATATTTATGAATTCGGATAATTTTAAATCAACTTTTAAAGATTTTAAGTAAAAAAAAAAAAAAAAAAAAAAAAAAAAAAAAAAAAAAAAAAAAATTTTTTTTTTTTTTTTTTTTTTTTTTTTTTTTTTTTAATCAATGAATAAAAAATATAAAATACGGTTTTTATTTGAATGCAAGATATAGTTGTTTTTATTTTGAAATATTAAATAATTTTTCAAATTGAAAATTTAATTTTCAAAAAACTTTATAGTCTAAATTCTATTTATATAAAAATATTTTGTGTAATAAATTTTCCATTCGAGTTTAAAATGTAATTGTTTTTCATTTTTGAAAATTAATTAATTTTTAATTAATTATTAATTAATTAGTTGTTCGATAATTATCAATTAATTTTCAAAATGAAAACGACTACATCTCGGATTCAAATAAAAATTTAATTTTCAAAGATCTTTTATATCCTATATTTATCTTAAAAAAAAAAAAAAAAAAAAAAAAAAAAAAAAATTTTTTTTTTTTTTTTTTTTTTTTTTTAAGGATTTAGATTATAAGATTCTTTCAGATTCTGTTTAAGATGTAGATGTTTTCATTTTTAAAAATTAATTAATCATTAATTACTAATTAATTTTCAAAAATGAAAATATCTATATCTTGGACCGAATAAAAAAAAAAAAAAAAAAAAAAAAAATTAATTATTTTTTTTTTTTTTTTTTTTTTTTTTTTTTTTTTTCTCAAAGATTTAGATTATAAAAGATCCTTTTCGGATAGGTCCAAGATGTAGATGTAGATGTTTTCATTTTTTTTTTTTTTTTTTTTTTTTTTTAATTAGTTTTTAACTTTTGCAATTTTTTCACAGTTTTTGCATTTTTTATACAAAGTAGGAGTTTCGTCTATTGCTCTATCTTGAATTAATAAAGAATAATAGACGGGCGTTTTACAACATTGTTTGTTAGGAGAATATTCAAACCATTTTTCACATTCATCTTTTGTAAATAATGATTCCATTTCTTAATTAAAAAAAGATGATACAATTCTTCTTCTTGTGTTTATTATTAATCTATTATTGGTATTTCTATGCATATGATATTCAAAATATACGGAAACCCTCAACGGGATCCCCTTCTAAACCAAAACCATATAATTTACAATTTCATTCGAAAAAATCTAACCATTTTCAATTTTTAATTAATGGAAAGATGGTTTGGGAACATAATTTGCCTAAAGATACTTTTATATTTCATGAAAATAAAATTGTCGCGATCGATTCATGTCATGGTGCTCAAAACGGCTCCTTTGTTCCAGCTCAAGGTAAAGTTCTATACGAATATTTAAAAACCAATCCCGAAATTAAAAACTTTGTCGATTTTAAAAACGATAGTCAATTTACCATTCAAAAAGGTTCCGTGTTTTATTTCGAATGTTTAAATGGATACATTGAAAAACTTCACATTTGTCCTTCCGGTTCAACGCTCATAGCAAATATATGTAAACCTGTCAATTCTTGTACGAGTAAAAAAGATGGAACTTTACTTCCCCATCTCATCGCTTCCAAATACATTTTATGTTCTAAAGGAGAGGAAATTATTAAAGAATGTCCCAAGGATGAAATTTTTCATCATAACCGATGTGAAAGCATAAAAGATTTAAATCATTACTGTAAAATTTTTCCAAATGAATCATTTTTGCTCAACGACGAAACTCGAGTCGAATGTCATAACGGAAAGCCCGTTTACGTTACTTGTAAACGAGGAACCAAATTTATCAATAATAATTATTGCGAACCAGCCTATTGTATCGGAAAACCGGATGGTAGCAAATTACCTCTTTCTGCCCGAAAAATGGATCCGTTTAATTTTATACCGGGATATATGACATGTCGACAAAATAAAATTGATACGATTGTAGAATGTCCGCAGCACTGGAACGAAAATTTATCGCACGGTGATAATTTAACATTTTTACCTATGGTTTTTGATGGCGAAAAATGTTCAATTCCCGTATTTTGCGAAAACGTTTATGCTAACGATGATCCGGACGTTATAGTACCCGTCCACGAATTCACCAAACACGTTAAAAATTGGAATCTGTCAAAATTATTAGATCACGCCGTCGGTTTTGCGTGTGAAAATAATATCAGAAAACGAAAATTATTACCTGCAGACTCACGAATTTCAAAACGATTCAAAATCGAACCCGCCTGTAAACCATCGATGCCCGATTTCTTATTACCCATCTATGGTGATTTTAAACATTTTTACGATTGTAATTCGAAAAAACATGTTTCTTGTCCCGATTCTACATTTTTTAACGGAATAGCTTGCGTTCCCGAACCAACAACAACCGCCTTTGAATACAAAGGGTTGCCTTTATTTCATTTTGATTCTTTGAATTTCGAATCTTGGATTAAACCATGGGATTATTCTAAAGAGCCCGAAGCCGCTTGTAAAGAAGAAGAAAATCCAGAGTTTAAATATATACAATTATATAATATTTGTTCCCATCTCGATTGTGTAAATTATTCTTTCGTATCTCAAATTCCGGATATAGCTATTCTGTTACCTAAAGAACAACGGGCAAAATGTAAGTTTTATGAAGATGAAAAACGATTGAAAAAAGAACCGGTGGATTTCGACTATCATTTTTGGACTCAAAAGGTAATAATCGATGGGGAAAAAGAAGAAAATTGTACGCCGGGACAAAAATTAAAAACGGGAAATTTTATTTGGGATAGTACGATATTTGCCACGTGCAATCTAAATCAACCATTTATTTTTTGTCCGTCCACGCATAGTCGAAGCATCGTTCCGATACCCGGTTCCGATTATTATGCTTGCGAACCTCCCAATTCGACAGATTACGTATTTAACCGAGCAGATTGGACACCTTTTGAAACGAATGAAATCAAACGTGTTTTACCTCTGGTTTGGAATAACGACAATCAACCTCATATTCGAAGAAACAAAAAATTGGGAACAGAAATAGTACCCGAACACGGTTTAGAAATTCCGAATGAACGTTTAAATTTATTTATCAGCCAGCCTGTTAAATTAGAACCTCGTTACAGAGTAACGTATCCACCTAACATAGCATTCGAATATAACGATCAACAACCCTACACCGCACTCGTATCGACTCAGGACCGAGGATTTCTAACGAAAATAAAAAATTTTACAAATAGACATTTATCATTTCCGAGATACGAACCTATTAAATTGGTCGAATCCTTTAATCAAAATCTGTACATTTAAATAAGTGAAAAAAGCATGGATGAACGTTCTTTATCGCAAGGGGTATTATTTTATTCTTCTTTATATATAAATTGTGTTCTTTTATGCATCGGCATAACGACAGGCCGATGGATTTTTGTATTATTAATTATTTTAACTTTAGGTTTAACAGCTTATATGATATATTTGATCTATCATAATTCGGATCATTTGAAAAATATAGGTAATTGGGCAGAAATGTCATTTTATAAGCAATTGGAAAAAATCAGAAGTTCGTTTTGATTTTAAATGAAATTATGAAGACATTTAGAAAACCGAACTATTTTATATTTTCTTGAACATCAATAAAAAAAAAAAAAAAAAAAAAAAAATTTTTTTTTTTTTTTTTTTTTTTTTTTTTTTTCAATTTTAATTTTCAAATTTTCTAAAATAAATCAAATCTCAAAGATGAAGTCAATTTTTCAGTTTTATAAAAATAGTAACAATGACGTCATCACCTTGACGTCAATTTCATGGAAAGAATTGCTTGTCAAGAAATTATGACGAATCTGGAAAACTGAACAAAAAAAAAAAAAAAAAAAAAAAAAAAAATTTTTTTTTTTTTTTTTTTTTTTTTTTTTTAATGCAATTTTAGAAATTTTGTAAAACTATTCGTAATTTTCTTCAACATTTTCATTTTTAGAATTTTCTTCGACATTTTCATTTTTAGAATTTTCCTCGATACTATCTTCTTTAGAAATTTCGTCAGTAGTATCCTTTTTTGAGGTTTCGTCAGTAGTATCCTTTTTTGAGGTTTCGTCAGTAGTATCCTTTTTTGAGGTTTCGTCAGTAGTATCCTTTTTTGAAGTTTCCTCAGTAATATCCTTTTTTGAGGTTTCGTCAGTAGTATCCTTTTTTGAAGTTTCCTCAGTAATATCCTTTTTAGAAATTTCTTCAGTACTATCCTTTTTCGACGTTTCCTTAACATCGTCTGTTTTAGTTCTTTCCCTAAAATCGATGTCTTTTATACCCAGTTCAAATTTACTATACTTCATGGTATATGATTGTAACATATCGGGGCGAAATTTATCCCAATCGTGGTTTTGTATGCGTTCGGCTATTTCACAGAATCTCGAATCACATTTAATAATGTCTCGCCAAACATAATAAACTGCCAATTTATGCTTCAATAAATCATCCAAATAATCTTTTACACATTCGAGTTCATCGAGATCCTCATAACGAGTTAATTTTTTAAATTCGTTTGTGGAATATATCTTATTATACCATCGTCCTCGAAGCGTAGGCACGATTTTGGAAGGTTGTGGTAATTTATCTTTCACGGCAAGATTCCATTTACCCCATTTACCCTTTTCAATAACGGCGCGACATTCGGCAATAGTTAATTTTTTTCCTTCTTTACGAGCCCAGCCCATTACAGTTCCCAACAAATCGCAAGTTAATTCCATTCTAGCTTCAAATGGCATTTCAAAATGTTCGGGATGATGATCGTTACGTTTATAATGAGCCTCCAAACACGTTAAATAATTAATTTCGGGTTCAATTGTTGTCGTATGTGATTTACCCATTTTATCAAACATCTATCTACTTGTATATTAAGCGATCAAAAAAATAAATAATATAAAAAAAGGTTTTATCAAGTTAAAGTTTATTATTTCTCATTCAAATTTTTTTTTAAATCTTAAAAGTTTTCGAGATTTCGACCACGCATGCAAATTCAAAAAACAAACCGTTAAATTCGAGTATGATAGACAATGTGTAAAAAAGAAAAAAATATTTTTTTGAAGATTGTTATCAATATCTCATAAGGAAAGTGAAAATGTTTTCCATTGTTTTTTACAAGGATGATTATTCAAAATATTTAAAAAATTTATTTTAAATTTTAATCAATTTATCCATCCATTATTATTCTTAGTTTTTTCATTTATTAAATACTCTCGCCATTCAATAGGTTTAATATCATGAAGTAATGTATTCCAAGTCATTTTAATATACATCCGATATATTCTATGATTCCAAAATACGAAAAACATAAATATCCATAATATGATAAATAACATAGCTTTTTTTAACATGTGTATTAAAAAATAAGTATGGTGCATTCGAAACCAATTTCAATTTCTACAAACCTGAATAAACGCAAGAAAAAACAAAATCCAAAAAATGATTCTCCGACAAATAAGATTTCGCGGTTAGAAAAAATGGTCGATTCTACAAACAATGAATTATTAAATGAACCCGAAATAAAGATAGAAAATATTGAAGAAATGAATTTATATAATCCCGTTAACGATGGAAATAGAAGACGCGGTGATGATGGAGATGTAGGAAATGAATTTAATGAAAGACGGGATGACGAAGGAATGGAACCGTTCAACAATGATGATGGGAGGGAAAAGGAAGTTTTACCGAGACATAATGAAAATGTATTACCAGAAAACGACGACCCCATGTTAAAAGATGAAGAGCCGGGTTTTTTCAGAGAAGATGATTTTGGAGGTCCGAGGTTTCCTCGTGAGGATCCTATTAACATGCATCCTTGTTCAGAATTTTATTTGGATAAAGGATATTGTACTAAACGAAATAATAAAGATCAATATTATGCAAAAAATGAAAAGAACGATGAATTCTTCTGGACAAATAAATCGACTGGAAAGAAAACGTATGCCGCGCTAACAATACAAAATGGCGATTCTGAAGAACGAGTTGAAATTCCTCCCGTTTTGAGCAGTGGGAAACTCAATTATGTTTATGAAGACGGAGTACCAATATATCCTCAAAACTTGAGTACTTGTGAAATAGTTTTTCCTAAAGATCCTTTAACGAATGAAGAAATATATATTCCCAATGCTGACGGAACTGTAACTTATCCTAAAAACGAATTCGGTACAGAATTTTACCGTAAAGATTCCAATGGTAATGAAATTCCTTTAATGGAACACGGATATGCAAAAATGATTAATGGAAACGAAATATATCCGAAAAGGGCTAATGGGGACGAATATTATTTAAAATTTGAAGGGAGTGATTCAGAAACAGGAGCGACTAAGTATGAAAATGACGAAGTTGTCCAATTTTATGCTCGTAAAGCAAACGGAGATGAATTTTATCCTCGAACATGGAAAATAGAACCCTAAAAAAAAAAAAAAAAAAAAAAAAAAAAAAAAAATTTTTTTTTTTTTTTTTTTTTTTTTTTTTTTTTTTACTGTCAGAAAAGTTATTTTATAAATTGATTTTTTCTTCGCGTAATCCAAGATATATAATTGTTTTCATTTTTGAAAATTAATTAATTAATTAATTAATTAATGATTAGTTAATTAATTAATTAATTTCTAAAAATGAAAACGACTACATCTTGAACTCGAAGGAAAATTCAATTTTTGAAAATCTTTTTCGACAGATTAAAAAAAAAAAAAAAAAAAAAAAAAAAAAAAAAATTTTTTTTTTTTTTTTTTTTTTTTTTTTTTTTTTTTTTTTTTTTTAATTAAATTATTTCTCTAAGTTTTCTATTAATTTTTCTAAATGCAGTTCAGTTGATTTCATACATGTTTTCAAAATTTCATCTTTTGGTATTTCTTCAGTGAATGGTTTTATCAATTCTCCGTGTAATAAAAATTCTAGATCAGACTCTACATATTTCATTAAAACCTTTAATAATACATTTTGACGTTTCAAAGATGATTTTTCATGTAATATTTCCAATTTATTTTTTATTGTCATTTTAATATCTTCATCATTAGGCAAATTATTTTTTAAATAATCTATTTTTAGTGTAAAAAATGCTTTATATATCGAATAAAACAAATTTTCCATTTCTATATTTGTCCAATTACCCGCCAATTTTACCTTTTTTACGTCTTCGAAACTTGCAGTTGAATCATCATTTATCTGTCTTTTTACAGACGATGCTTTATTCAAAGCTTCCCTCAATTTATTGGTAAAATCTTGGGGTAATGTATTGGAATCTAAATGCATTATTTGTAACCATTCTTTATAAGGATTATAAATATTATTTAATTGTTCATAAAATAAATTGAAATACGTATTAGAATGATATTCAAATCCCTGATTCATAAATGATCCTTCGGGTTTTAAAACATTTAACTGACGAATTATATTTTGAAAGACCGAATCAATTGCTAAATAAATATGTTTAAATGAAATATTCGAAATATTAAAATATTTTTGTAATTGATCAAAAATGGATTTACATATTTTGTTCTGCAATGCAGCGTTTTGTATTTTTATAGATTTTGATTTTAAACTTCTTTCCGTATTGATCTGTGACTTTTGTTTTAAAGGATTTTTTCTTTTTCTATACGGCAATCTATATTTTTTCAGCATTTTAGAAGTTTTATATTTTCCTTTTAAAGTTTGCTGTTTGGACAAGTCCTCGTCTAAAGATTCTGCTGCATTTTCTGTTGAAACGACGTTTTCCAATATCAATTCAATTGTATTTTTCGAATCCTCTAGATTTTTGTTTTCCAATTCCTGCATGTCCGCATCTTTCTCCGAATTTATGACATTTGACGTTGATTCCTCTGTGACCACATCTATTTTATAATTAGTTAAGACATGCTGCATCCATTCGTCAAAATCCAAATGCGATTGAAACTTTTTGTGTAACTCGGCGACAAAATTTATATTTTTCATAATGAATATTTTCATATACTGATTCGAATCACGTAAAATTTTAGGATTTAAAAGCGAAATGTTTTCCGATAAAAAGGTTTCGAATTCAGTCGTGGATTCTTGATAATCTTTAAAATACGAATGAAATTTATCCAAATTTTTATATTTTTCGATAAATTTATCTTGCCAATAAGGTTTATTTTGTAATGGAATGTTGGGAGTTAAATTTTGAAGGTGTTCAATAAAATGATTTGTCTCGTATAAATCTTGATATATATTAACAAATTTATTTAACCAGTGCAAATCATCTATTAAATCTTTATGGTTTTTCTTGACACTATCATATAATAAACCAATATAATACAAACCTAAGTTTTTAGACGGAAAAAGTTTTTTCATACGAGTTTCGTGATTTATAACTGATACTAAGAATTTGTCGAACCATTTTGAATCATTCTTTAAACTTGGTTCAAATTGAATTGCGGTATCTTTTAAAGAACTCCACATTTCAGGCATTTTTGTTGGAAAATTCTTATGGGTTAAACCAGAACCCATATCATTAATCGTTTTTTCACATTGAAAATGTAAAGTTATAATCTCTTTGATATTTTCGACTAAATTATCATCGTTGCTCAATACTGCATATCTGGCTATTTCGTTTAGCTTCGAACGATTTTTTGGATATTCATACACGATTTCTTCTATTATAGATACGAAATTTTCAGCGTTCACATTAACGCGATCCGTATATTCTTTAAGTTTATAAAATTGTTCCTTTACTTTTTTCACAAATTGAATATTTTCGTCCCATTCATCCATAAAAACATCTTCCCAGTTCTTAATACCTTGGTATTTCTCGTTTAAAAAATCAATTATTTTATCACTTTTCTGAGATTCGCTCAAAATACATTCGGTCGATGATAATTTATCACGAGATTTTTCATATTCCAAAGACTTTTCCGTATTCTTTAATTTTTCTTTAGCATCATTATATAACTGGATGGATCGAGTTAATTCTTCTTCAATGTCTTTTAATTGATTCAAATACTTTTTTGATTCTTTCACTGCTTGTAGTTTTTCCTCTTTTTCATTTTCCAAAAGACTTTCCGTATTCGTTAATTTTTCTTTAACATCATTATATGACTGGATGAATTGAGTCAATTTTTCTTTAACGTCTTTTAATTGTTTCAAACACTTATTTGATTCTTCCACTGCTTGTAATTTTTCCTCTTTTTCATTTTCCAAAAGTTTATCATTATTTTGCCGTATATCTCTTAAATTTTTTTCATGTTGTTTCCAATCTTCTATAAATTTATCTTCCCAGTTATATTTATCAGAGTATTGATCTCTTAAAAATGTAATTATTTTGTTATTCTTTAATTCATCGATAATACTTTTATTTTCCTTCTCCTTGTCCAATAATTTTTTTGAGAGATTTTTATTCAACTCCGTAGATTCTTCCAAAGTTGTTTTTATCTCATCTAACTCTCTTTTACGTTTATTATACAATGTATTTATTTTATCCAATTTTTCTTTAGTGTCATTTAATTCGGTCTCAAGTCGTGTTTTTTCCTTTTTAAGATCCAAATATCTTACTTCATTATCCATTTCTGTTATTGAAGTCGATACTAATTTATTTCGTTCTGATAATGAAGTCGATAATAAATTATCTCGCGTTTCTTTTAAAGTATTTATTTGTTTATTTAAAGTTTCAATTTCTATTTGCTTTGATTGTATTTCTAAAGATCGATCAGTTTGATTACCGAAAGCAAATGGAGAAAAACCGGTATTTATGGACATAGGTAATGCGGGTAAATTATAAGTTGAAACTGGTGTAGTAATCTTCATTGATTTTTCATGTTGATTTTGAGATATTGTTTGTGATGTTTCTACCGTATATTTTTGTATTTTTTCTTTATATGCGTCTATATCTCGTTCCAACGAGTCAATTTTTCGTTTATATTCGTCGATATTTTCTTTATATTTGGTCGATTCTGTTAACAACTTTTTATTTTCTTCATCTTTTGATGCCAAACGTTTATTTAGGTCTTCCATTTTTGAATGCAATCGATTTTTTTCTTGCTCGCATTCATTTAATTTTTTATTTAATTCGCATAATTTTATCTCATCAACATCCATATTGAAATCTGTAGTTGTCGGCATTTGATAAAGTTTGAGTAAAAAATCCAAAAAACTTTTACTCTCCCAAAATAAGATAGCATTTTTTTCGATCAACGGTCGACTTAAATCGAAGGCTTGAATCAAATCATTTTTCAATTCACGCGTTAATGTATTGATTGTATTGAGTGCAAATATATCGTCGGGATTCCGTTTATATTTAATAACGGCTTCAACTAGAGACCTAAAGACCATCTTGTTTCATTTTCTCCTAAAAGTATTTTAGAAACAATTAGTAAATCCGCATACAACATCTGATATTTTTCGGCAGTTTGGATTTGTAACCATCTGAGAATTTTTTTTAATTGATTTCTTTTAATATCTAAATCGTACGTATAAAAATGCAAACCATAATTTTTCCACGTTTCTTTGTTTTTATACAAAGGAAACCACGTGTTACACGTAACATAATTATTGTCTAGAAAAACTTGACTAGTTTTTTTAACCACCATAGGCGACACATAATCGAGTTCGGAATAACTAGATCCGGAAAACAAACACATTATTCCGACGGGTTCCGAATTCGTGAAAAAAATTTCACATTCGTAAAACTTTATATCGTATATTTGATCGGGAAATTTGTGTGATCGTTTCAAAATTTTAAAAATTTCTCGTCCTATATATTGATTAGGCAAAGTATTGGTGACGGGATTACAAGATTCGATACAGAGATAAAAAGCAAATTTACCCCATCCGTTAAAAGCCTTTATATTTTTCGAATGTTTCTTGAAAAATCGGAGAGCGGCTATTTCTTCTAATTTCAATAATCTTTCGCTTCTTTTTGCTTCGAAAAAAGTAACTAAACTTTGAAATGATACCTCTCTCCGACAACGTTTCATGATTTTTTCAAAGCAATTTTCTGAGGCAATGATAAAAAGCGTATCATTAGTATAATAACTATAAATAATTTTATTAGATGGAAATAATGCACGCAACAAAGTATTCGTTGATTCATCTGTGACACGTATGCCGACTTTCGACGAGTTTCCAGTAGTGAAAAATAAAATGCGTCGATTTTTGAAATCGATATTAGGACATTTACCGCGAATAACAACAATGCTATTATCCGGAAAATCTATTTGTTCTTGATTTAAATGAAAATATTTATAAGATAAAATTGGACGTTTAAAACGCATGGCTATAAAATGCTTACGTCTAAAACGATTTCCATATACTTCGATAAAATGACTATAATCGGACAAAAACAATTCATGCCAATTTTTAAAGGACGACATGATAAACTTTATAATTGATATTTGGCCAATAATGATCTTCCCTTTTATATAATTTTCTCAAGATTATTTATCATTATAAAAAAAAAAAAAAAAAAAAAAAAATTTTTTTTTTTTTTTTTTTTTTTTTTTTTTTTTTTTTTATTCATTTTGTATATTTGTCAGAAAAGATTTTCGAATATTAATTGAAGCGAATAGAAAGGAATCTTTTATAATCTAAATCCTTAAAAAAAAAAAAAAAAAAAAAAAAAAAAAAATTTTTTTTTTTTTTTTTTTTTTTTTCAGAAAAGATTTTTGAAAAATTAACTTTCTTTCGAGTTCCAAGATGTAGTCGTTTTCATTTTTTGAAAATTAATCAATTTATTAATTGGTGATTGGTTAATCAACAAATTAATTTTCAAAAATGAAAACATCTACATCTTGGACCGAATCGAAAAGGAATCTTTTATAATCTAAATTCTTTAAAAAAAAAAAAAAAAAAAAAAAAAAAAAAATTTTTTTTTTTTTTTTTTTTTTTTTTTTTTTTTTTTTTTAACTAAATTTTATTGAAAGCAAATTCAATTCTATAATTTTTAAAATTATTTTATTTTAGATAATTCGAAATTTTTTCCAACAAGTACTTCGTTTAATATATAATCAAATGTTTCGATTGACATAGCATCGGTGTAATGTATAGCATCTAATATATCTCGTTCCACAACACGTTTTGTACTATCAATTAAACGACCCATATAATCTACTATTAAACCTTGTACGTTAAATATAATTTTATTATGACCATATCCCGGTTGCCAAATTTTTGACGTTTGCCATAAAGCCACATGAGATATTTTTGCATGGGCTATGGCTTCGGAAGGTGTTAATCCCGACCAAAATGAATTTTTTATTTCAACGTTTCCTTGCTTTCCCACTCGACCAAACATTTGATTCAAACATTCAAAGTTACCCTTGGCTCCCGCTAAAATCTGAGTCACGAGACAACCGGTACCTCGAGTTATATCACCGCCTCGAGATATCGTATCTACCAACCAATGAATTTCTTCCAACGTTAAAGAAAAACAATATCTATTTTCAAAAACATCCAAATAAAATCTTCGCATGTCGTCGAAAGCTTTAAATGCAACTTTTGAGCCAAAAATTTCATAAATTACTTTAAAAGATTTTTTTAAATTTTTATTTTTATAAGGTAAAAATGAAATTTCATCGTAAAATAAATAATAGGCTACCAACATGTCTTGGCTCGGATTTAATTTCATTTCCATAACAAAACTACCCATTTCCCATTCCGGATTTAATATGGTTGCGCATTCTGCCTGAGATAAAAGACTATAAAATAAATATACATTAACTTCGTCTCCATCGAAATCTCCATTAATCGAAAGTAAAATTTCTAACGGTACGCCAAAACAATCATATGGCCACGGCGGTCCTTTTTCGGGTACACGCAAGGCTACAAAATTTTCAGGTTGTAATGAAGGCATCCTATTTATAATAACCCATTTACCTTTTAATCCAAATTTTTTTACGATAAAATCGGGTAAGCGTATTTCGTTAGGTTTGAGGGTCGCGTCTGGAACAATCATTCCTCTCATAGAATAAGAACATCTTTTGCCAAACGCTATTTGACGAATAAAAGTAGCTTTACCACACGATCGAGAATCCAAACTACCATAATTTAAAGGGGCTTCTTGTATTTGTTTGTAAAATAGCGGCGCTTTGGTAGAAGGTTGTACGGATTTTGTTCGATAAGTCATGGGACGACCTAATACAAATTTCATAATTTTTTCATAGGTCAAAGTAGTTGTTACTTGCCAAAAAATCGGATCGGGTATAATTAAAAATTCTTGATTGGTTTTAATACGAGCTTTTTTTATCATTCTTTCGAGTTGAGGCAAAAGAAATTTATATCCGGGTGTAGGTACGGCTATGGATGTAACGGGATAACATGAAATTTGATCATTGAAATAAAACTGACCATGACATAAAGCATAATTTGTGGATCCCGTATTAAAATTTAATTTTTTTTTACATGTTAAACAAACGTGTCCAAAAGCATTATTTTTTCGCCAAGCTCTCAACACTCTTATTACTTGTTGTGGTGTCAAACGTAAAGGACAATCTTTCAATTCGAGAATTGAAATTTTATATTTATTTACGGCCATTTTTATAGCTATAAATCGAAAGGTCAAAAAACTAAGGAAAACTCTATGTATCCGAAAAAAAGAAACGGTGACGAGTACTACCCTCGGGGTCAATTTCTCTCAAACAAATACGGTAAACAAATTTATGCTAAAGATCGTCATGGCAATGAAATCTACCCTAAACGAAACGAACAGGTTTTTGCTCGAGATGCTTTCGGTGTATTTTATTATGCAAAGGATAACACGGGAAATGAATATTATCCTATTAAGAACAAAAAATCGATGTTTATAGAAGATCCTTTAAATTCACGTATTAAATTGGCTCTTTATGTCGATAACGCTCAAAGATATCCGATCGATTCTAAAGGAAATGAATATTATCTGAGAGATAATGAAGAACCTCTTTTATTAAGAAATGGTAATGGTGAAATATATTGTGCAAAAAATCGCAGAGGTCACCCGTTAATTCCGTGGAATCATATGAAAAATGTTTGTGAAAACGAGCCTTTAATTTATATGAAGGATTCGGATGGTAATTTAGTATACGTTAAGGAATCTTTTTTTCCATCTACTTTACAACCATTAATTAGATGTATGTGTTATGCAAGTGTAATTTGTCCCCAATATACTAGCTGTATATAAAAAAAAAAAAAAAAAAAAAAAAAAAAAAAAAAATTTTTTTTTTTTTTTTTTTTTTTTTTTTTAAATTAATAAAATATGTCAAATTTTATTTTAAATGCATTTTTCTAAATGTTAAACTTATCCGTACACCCGTTTTTTTCGGTTCTTTAGGTATTTCGTGAAACCAATATTCGTTTGTTGGAGGGTACATAACTATCAAACTACCGCTCGTCATGTTATAACAAATTGATTTAAAACCCGGTTTCGAAAATTTTAAAGTTCTTGTTTCACCTAAACTAACACATGATATAAGAGAATTTAAGACTAGATCAGATTCATTATCTTTATGCTTGCCGATACTATCATATCCGTTACGATATTTATTAACTAAACAAAAATTATAATTATCTTTTGTTGCAGATTCCACCATTTCTTTAATGCGATACAAAGTAGGCGTCCATATTTTAGCTTGTACAGTTGTACCCGAATAAGTATAACTTATAAAATCATTATCTCCATAACCAGATACTAAACGCGGTACGTTATATTTTTGATAAATTTTATGATTTTTCAAATAAGTTAATTCTTTTTCTAACAAATTGAAATATTTTTCGGGTTTTGAAATAAAATTGGCATCAAAGAATACGTTGAAATCAGACATTTATATATAATTCAACAAAAAATGAATCAAACAATGGAAGATTTTACCAAAAATGAAATTAAGTCTAAACATTTATCAAATTTTAAACATATAAATATTGTAATTAAAAAAAAAAAAAAAAAAAAAAAAAATTATATATATATATATATATTTTTTTTTTTTTTTTTTTTTTTTTTTTACACCGTTTTTAAATTGACATTATATTTTAAATAATCGTACCCAACAAGTCTGCGCATTAATTTAGTTTCTTTAATATCATAATTTTCAACTCTAGGTATAGGTTTTCCATACGTTCTTGGTTTTTTTCCAAATGGTTTAGTTTTATGAGGCCAATGGTTGCAGGTTCTTCTCGCTTTGAAATATTTTATTCTATTCAGAATTTGTTTTTGTGATGCTAATGAGGCAGGCGTCATACAAACATATAAAACACAGCGTATATTTGGATTTTTTCTCCATTTCTGTGGTTGCATACCGAAATGAATCGTTCTACTGTCCCATAAAACGAGCGACCCGGCTTTAGCTTTTACACAAATATCGGAATCATTTCCCAATCTATCAGTGTAAAATTTTTTTTGTTCGGCCGTTTTTAATTCAAACCAATCTGACGTGTCATTAATTTTAAAATTTTCTCGAAACGCTTTGTGTAACTTATGACTTCCTTTCAATACACGCAATGTAGCATCTCCCTCATTTACATTAAACAAATTAACCAATCCTTGAACGCATTCAAATGCATTTCTCGTAAAAGACTGGTCCGTATGAAATTTACCCTTTCCCCGATACCATCCTCGTTTTGTTATTTCGCAAGGTAACGACACACTAATACCATCAAAACTAGTTAATAATTTATTTGTGTTCCAAATTTCGGTGAATTTATCAATAACATTTTGATTTTGACGAATATTCCAAGATAAGGGATTATGTCCAAAATCCCAATGCTGAAATAACATTCCGTGTTTTGGAAATAATTCAAAAATTGATTTGTATGTTTTCGGATTATTTTTTACAATTGGTTTTGAGAGATATTTTGTTTTAAAATAGAGCCATTTCCACATTTCGCTTCGAAGTGTCCGTAATTCGTCAAAAGTCAATACATTTTCAACAACCTCGATTCCATCTTCCATTAAAGTATAATTTTTACAATCATCGTAAATCATATCTTTTTTATAAACGAAAAACAATTATTTTTTACAATATATTATAGATATAAATATTTTTATCTTTATATTTGTCGCACAACTCGTTTAATATTTCTTTATTTCTTTTAGAAAGCCATTCGGCATTCCGACTATTATAAATATATCCATCTCTCAGAAATGAAGTTTTATAACGATTTTCTTTATCTTTATTAAAAAATAATTAGCGATTGATTCTAATTCTTT
The DNA here is from genome assembly GCA_963930645.1 of Salticus scenicus. Classification (NCBI taxonomy): domain Eukaryota; kingdom Metazoa; phylum Arthropoda; class Arachnida; order Araneae; family Salticidae; genus Salticus; species Salticus scenicus. The sequence continues at coordinate 95,404,925 of OZ005648.1, read as the reverse complement.
CCGTCATCTTTTATATATGTATGTGTGTATAAAATTTATTAAAAAAAAAAAAAAAAAAAAAAAAAAAAAAAATATTGATTTTTTTTTTTTTTTTTTTTTTTTTTATAAAAGATTCTTTTCGACTCGGTCATTGTCGAACTCGGTCATGTTTTCATTTTTGAAAAAATAATTAATTAATTAATTATTAATTAATTAATTAATTAATATTCAAAAATGAAAACATCTACATCTCGGACCTAATCGAAAAGAATCTTTTATAATCTAAATCCTTAATATAAAAAAAAAAAAAAAAAAAAAAAAAAATTTTTTTTTTTTTTTTTTTTTTTTTTTAAAGATTATAAAAGATTCTTTTCGATTCGGTCCGAGGTGTAGATGTTTTCCATTTTTAAAAATTAATTAATTATTAATTACTAATTAATTACTAATTAATCGTTCATTAATTAGTGATTATTAATTAATTTTTAAGAATGAAAACATCAACATCTCGAACAGAATCGAAAAGAATCTTTTATAATCTAAATCCTTAAAAAAAAAAAAAAAAAAAAAAAAAAAAAAAATTTTTTTTTTTTTTTTTTTTTTTATCTAAAATGAAATAGTTTAATTTTTTTTAAATGGAATAACTATTTTCGACTATTAAAAAATTCATTTTAAATTATAATCAGATTTTTTATTTAACATATTAATGTGTTCCAATTTTAACATTTTAATTATTACAGAAAATATTAAAAAAGATGTTATGATACATAAAAAATATAAAACAAATTGAAATAACGAAAATGTATCTGATGAATCAACGGTCGGTTGTGCTGGAGAATTAACAGGTAAATTTAGAAATGGATTATTCACTGGAATATGTGATGGTGAATCAACTGGAGGCTTATCAACGGTTAAAAGTTTCGGACAGTTCGGTTTTGTCCACGTTCCATCTTCTTTACATTTTATAGTAGCAGTTGTATTTCCATCATCACAATTAATTATAGCAAATCCCGGAAAGGTAAGTTTTATTTTTAATCTATCGGGTAATTTTGGACAAGGTTCACACAAAATATCTTTACCACTCCAACTTCCATCATTTAAACAGGTTCGTTTTCCATCAGTACCGGCATCATCAACGATATAAAATCCCAAATCACATTTATGAGTTGCCACCGATCCGAAAAATCTATCAGATGGATGATAAGACACAGATCCGTTTTTAAAATTTTTTAATTCATTACATTGTACTGGATCACAACGTAAATTTTTAATAGGTGGAGACCATTCACCAAAGGAAGTACAATATTGATTGTCTATAGAATTGTTGAGTTTATAACCTTCATTACATTTATAAGTGATTTTGTTAGGATAACAATATAATGATCCGATATGATAACCATTTTTTAAAAAAGGTGGTTTATTGCAAGGTGTAGGTATACATGTAATGGATGGCGGATTCCACGTCAATTGATCATTTTTATTTTTAACTAAAAAAGAATATATAATGTTTGATTTATATCCGGGATCGCATTGAAGTACGGCTTTATTTCCTTCATCATATGGAGGATTATGATTACTTGTAAATTTACCATTAACTGCAGAAGGTAGAGCGTTTATCATTCTTTATAATATTAGAAAAATGTATTATAATTTTTCTTAAACTCGAACCTTTATTTAATTTGATTAAAAAAAAAAAAAAAAAAAAAAAAAAAAAAAAAATTTTTTTTTTTTTTTTTTTTTTTTTTTTTTTTTCAATAATTAATTAGCTAATATTTTTCTTAAATATTCTTCATCTTCACAAAATAAATAATATTTTGGTAAATAAGGGTTTAAAATTAAATGCTTAAAATCGGGTTTAATAATCTGTTGCTTTTTAAGAAGATTATAAGCTTTAGAAATAGACAACTTGTGACCCTCAAATACAAGCCTATCATCGTTCCAATTTTTAATACCAATTCTAGAATTAAATAAAGTATTTTGAAAAGAATCAAATAAACGATATCTTCGTATAGTTTTATTTTCAACGATAAAATAAAATTGTGTATACCATATTTCATCCAATCCTTCAAACTCTACTTTGACAATAGGATATTTTTTTACTTCCTCTTTTGTAAATGGAAAACTATAACCCGTTTCTTCTTTAAATTCTCTATAGGCTGTTAGAAAATATTGATATCGTGTTTGACGACGAGTGTGATTCTACTTGACCGTGTGGAAAATCATACAAATCTTCAAATATTTCCCCTTTAAGGAAACGTTTATAATCTAATTTATCGTGTTTTTTAAGAGTCGGTAAACGCTTGCTTTCAAATAAATCTCTTATTTCATTAAAAGAATCAAGTTTCGAATTTTCTTTGTATTCAATACGTTTTTTATATAAATCAGTATAAAAATTTTGTACGCAATATGGTACTTTACGCTTAATGAGCATAATTTCATTCTGGTTAGTTTTTACAATTAAACCATAAGAAGTGGTAAAATTATACTGCTTCATAGTACCTTTTTTTGTTTTTGTGAATCGATTATGGATTGAAAAGATAAAAGAGCTGAAAACCTCTTTAAATATTTTATTATGTTTAGTTCTGTGTTATTTATAAATATTTATACCCAAATTCTTATTAAAAAAAAAAAAAAAAAAAAAAAAATTTTTTTTTTTTTTTTTTTTTTTTTTTTTTATAAAGAACTAAACATATAATCTAAAAATTTATAAATATCTCCTGATAACACCAAATATATAAAATATTTTTCACGGTTCGGGAAAGTTTCTGGTAAAAATTTATTAAATGGACTATCTTCAGGTAATTTTTTAGAATACATATCATCTAATATAGTTGCATCTAATGAAGATACCCGCGCACAATAATCGTAAAATTCGCACCAAAAATAATAAGGTACATTATATATTTTACATATTTGTTTATGTAAAGATTTTAGTTCACAATATTGTAAACGATCAATACGTCTTTGAATTATTTCGTTAATGTTATTTTTTATAGAAAAATTGTCAGACATTGTTTTAAAAATTCTTATATTTAATAAATTCTTATCAAAAATATAAAAATATATTTTATAAATGTTTTTACACATATAATGTTAAAAGTTATATAAAAACTTTTTAAATACATATAATTTAGACCATGCATAATGTAAATGTTTAAATATTTCAATCTTATAAATACTCATATTAAAAAAAAAAAAAAAAAAAAAAAAAAAAAAAAAATTTTTTTTTTTTTTTTTTTTTTTTTTTTTTTTTTTAATCGCCTTTTTTTGAATCGCCTTTTTTTGAATCATCTTTTTTTGAATCATACAAATATGATTTTATCTCATCAATTTTCATCATCTTTTTTATACGGTTTATGTCATTAAGCTGTTTCTCTTTTGGCTTTGAGGCAGTATAAGGATGATTTATTTGAAACTCCACAGTAGTGTCTGAAATAGGATTTACTTTAAAAAGCGTATGTTCATTTTCTTTACCTTCATAAATTTTAGCCATACCCTTCATTCTTCGCATAGTTCGTACTGCATCTCTCATTTTTAAAAAATAATAACTTAAAGGCGCATTGTTATCATTTTTATTAATTTTTTTCAAACTTTCTATATTCTCAACTTTTGCTCCCGAATTATTTATTATTGATTTATGTGTTGCTTCTTTCGGAGGATCTCCAGTCTGAAGCGGATAACCTTTACTAGTTGATGTTACTGTTCTCTCTTGCCCGTCTTGAAGTCTAGATCTTTTTCTTTTTAAGCATAAATTAGGTGGTGGAGTAAATAAGGGATTCTCATAATTTTTCAACTCTCTATCCAAATATATATTAATAAGTCCCATAACTATTTCTTTAACTGATCCCTCAGCACCTTCGGCATGGCTCGGATCAAACTGAAGATGTTGGCTAACATCTAAAGGATTTTGAAATGTATTATTTGTATTATCTATTGTTGTAATAGCTCGATTAAATATATAAGTTGTAAAATATGATTTAAGAGTTTCTAAATTGGGTATATCTGGTATAGGTTTACCCGCATCTTTTAATTCTGTAAGTTTCGCTATATAATGATTTTGGATCTGACTAGAATCTTTACGAATAATTTCCTTATCAAAAATATCCGTAAAAGTTCCATCTGCATTCCATAAGAATATCGTTGTAAAGTCCGTTGCTGTACGTAAAAAACTAGCTGATTCTGGATCGTCTATATCATCCATGATGTTTTTTCCTTACTCCTTTTTTTAAAACTTATAATATAATATTAAGGTAAAAAAATTGTTTTTTAAAGACAAAGCAATCTCTCGTTCGATATCGCTATAATTTCTTTTTTACGATTAAATAGTATCAATTTCTATATTTGGGAAACAAAATAATTAATTCCTTTAATTATTGTTGAGAATGGTAAATTTTTGACATACTTAATTGATTGAAAAAAAATTCTTATAAAGAATATATTTTTAACAATGTTTAAAATTATATCAAATATTTTAATCTTAAAAAATTTGATGTATTAAGAAATAATAATTTAAACATTTTAATAAAAAATAAGTTTTTTCAAAAATGTCACTCGAACATATTTTGTTTCAATCTCCATGGATTACTTATAATGATAAATTTCTTCAATCTCGAATAACTTTAACTTATCCCGAAAATATCATTTTCACAGCTCAATTTTTAAAACACACTGTAGAATCTGATATTTATAAAAAATACCCTCATGCAAAAAAAATGGATTGTTCGGCTTTTCAACAAGTCGATTGGAATAATGCCATCATAGTATTTGACAACGATTTACAATTAATTTTAGCACCGGATCCAGTTCATGAACTCGTACGTTTGAATCGTCGGTTAGAATATAAAAAAGCAGCCAATGTTATTTTCAGTCCTTTTAAGTTTTTTCCATTCTTTGAATTATATTATGGAACAAAAATTATTATTTTTATAATATTATTTTTGTACATTTTTAACAAATTTTATTCATTACGGTACAATATTGGTCTTTTGAGTCTATCCAATAAGATTTCAAACGATTTACCAATTCCTCCGAATCCACAAAAACGTGACGTTCTGCATTAGGTACCGGTTGAGTTATTAAGCCATCGTAATTTTCTTTAGCTTTTTTTATACATTTTCATAGAATATGTTTTATCCATCAGTCCAGTGAGTAATTGATTTCTGTCAAAAGTATCATAGATATGATTTTGTAAAAATTGTTGAGGAAAATTTCGTAATTTATAATAATCTAGAATCCAAAAATAGGTAGTCCAAAACCAAACCATTAAATTTTCATCCATAAATTCTACGATGGTAAAACGAATACGTTTTTTCATTTGTAAAATAAAAGATGATAAAATAATTGGCGGTTCATCACTATCTTCAATTAATGATAAACAATTATGAATAGTCGGTGAATTTATATCGGTGATGGCTACGAGAGTTGGAATAAAATCATTTCCGAAAAGAAACGAGACTACGAGTAATCGTTTGATCGGATATTTTAATTTATCATCTACGAAATCATTAATATTATAAAATTCATTGTATCTATAAATTTGAATAGTTTGATATCTATCTAAACGCAAAAACGATAAAATAAAAACGTCTTGATCTACACTAACAACAATAGGATTTTTACAATTTTGTAAAGCTTCTGCCACTTGAAAAATTTTATGTTCGCCTTCACCCGGAACATTACATCCGCATAAAACGATATCTATCGGTAAAATACATTTGTTCAATTTATAAATTAAATACTTTTGTACCAAAATCGTTAATTTATTATTGCCAAATAACATATATCGATAAAAGGATTTTTTTGAAGACGCATTCTTGGATCGGCGACGTTCTCTTTGAGTCGCCCATTTCATCGGAACACCTTCGCCATCAAACGATAAGATTAACATAAGTTTTTCTTTTTCCTGCGAAGTATATGACAAAAGTGTTTTTATCAAGTTTATCAATTGTGTCCATACTGATTCACAAATTTCATTAAAAATTCGTTTTTCTTCACTTTCCAAAACATGTTCAATAGCTATATATAAAAAACTTTGACAATCTATTAGAATAGAATCAAAATAATTCGGTTTAGTCGATGGTGGAGCGATAACTTGAATAAATTTACAAAAATTAGTAATACCCATGATTTTTCCAAAATCAATTCTAATATAATCTTTTATATACTTTATAAAGAAATATATGTTAAAAAAAAAAAAAAAAAAAAAAATTTTTTTTTTTTTTTTTTTTTTTTTAAATTAAAAGTTATATTTTTATATTTTTTATATTCTGTCGTAAAGAATATTTAAGATAAATTAATCCAATAATAAAACTTTTTATAATTAAAAAAAGAATTACAATTCCCCAAAAACACCATCTTTTATAAAATGGAATCGAAGAATTGAAAATTCCAAAAATCGTAAATGTTGAAAAGGGTTCTTTTGGAATAATTAATCGTATTTCATTCGTCACTAAACTTTTATATTTATAAGATTTAATATACGATGATTTAAAATTAGGATATGAAACGTTTGTTAAATAATCTAAAGTATCTTCTTTTTCTCGAATCAGTTTTCCAATTATATTTTCTGGTTTTACGAGTATTTTTATATTAGGATTTATATAAAATGTATTTGATATTTCGGGTAGAATAATTTTTCCATCATTCGTCAAAGCATATCTTTCCAATAAAACTCTATTCATCGATTTTGTACGTTGATATTCTTCGATATCCAATGTAGAAATTTTTTGATAATATTCATTTTTAAATCCATCTCTCGGATAAAAAGGCTTTTTGTTTTTATCAACAGCATACGTATTATTTATTAAATATTGTGCTTCGTTATTTTCGAATGTTAAACATAATGGATAAATTTCATCGCCGCAATTCGAAATTGCATAGCGATTAGGAATTGTTTCGGGCGGCTTAGTTACATCAACTCGAATCAAATAATATTCGTTTCCATGAACATCGAAAGGAAAAATATGTTTTCCATCTACAGCAGATGCGTAATAAGGGGTACCGTCTGCTAATTTAGCCGGAGTATTATCGTCAGGATAATATTCGTTACCAAATTCATCGATAGCATAATATTCCTTTTTATCAATACCTATACCAATTATCGGTTTACCATTTACTATTTCGTAAATTTGTTTTCCATTTATAGTATTATATCTCGGTTTACCCGTAACAGTCAACGGATAAATATATTTTCCATTGTTTTTGATCATTGCTAAACTAGAAACGCTATATTCGTTTCCAAATCTATCTTTAGGATAATAATATGTTCCATCCGATTTGCGTGCATATTTATTGCCTAAAATTATTTCTTGACAACCAAGATTTGCGTATATTTGATACGACATTTTTATAATCAAATACTTATTTTAAATTAAATTAAATAAAAAAAAAAAAAAAAAAAAAAAAAAAAAAAAAAATTTTTTTTTTTTTTTTTTTTTTTTTTTTTTTAAGTAAGATGTTTACAATTTACATCTTATTATTTTTTATAATGTATACTTGTCATTGTTATATGGCTCGAAATTTATTGTCTTATTATATGGTTAAGCCTTACAAATTTCATTTAAATCTTTTTCGTTGGAACAAAGATGTCAAACTCGCATTTGATTGAGTGGTTCGATCAATTATTGTTCGGTAGTAATTTCGATGATCTTTCTTCCCCTCCACACGAAACAAAAAATTTAATTTTACGTATGGAATCTGAAAACATTCCTTGGTCTCATATGATTCTTCATGGCGGTCTCACGGCTTTCCCTTATCAAATACACGGTGATTTAAATATTTTAATCGATTATTTAGAAAAACAATGGATTGATGGACAAACTCATATCGATCCTCCAATTTGTAAAACCAGAGCCGTGTCGAAATTTTGGAATCAATTGCAAATTTTATTGGCAAAAAAACTCGAACAGATTCCTCCACCTTTACCTTTTCCATCTGAACGAGACGATGAAATTTTAAAAGAAATTTTAGAACCCACACGCTATGATTACAGCGTTGAAAATTTCGAGTATCAATCTGCAGAATTTTGGGGTCGCGTGGCTCGCAAATTTATTAATTTAAATAGATCGGTAGAAGAAGTCTCCCCGCTGCCAAACATTTCTTCCAATTTAATGAAAAAAATCATTCAGTTATACGATATCGTATGCAAATCACGCGGTCAATATTTTGACCCTTTAACTATGCATCTGGTACCCAGTTATGAATACGTGAATGCTGCCCATTGGCAAACGAGTAAAAATTTAGAAGCTTTTATGCATGATCGGCCAACGCATTCCTTAACACTTTCTATACAAACTCTTTTGAAAAATAGTATAAAAGATGTACTCGACGGTAAAAAACCTTCGGTAATGTCAGTTAATTTTTGTCCGCAACTAGACGCTCTTTTACATAACGTACAAATTATTCATGATAAAATTGAACAGGTTCCTCAAAGAGACTTACCACCTAAATTGATCGATGTTTTTCAAAGACTTTTAGCTTTATGTCATCAAGACGGATTATGGGAAAAAGATGTTTCTGAAATTAAACCCGAACCCACATCTCTCAGTCTTTTACATATGGCAACGCACATTCGAATTTTAGAAAGAGAAAAGAAAATTTTATGGAAACATATTATTGATGAAAATGATTCAAAATTTCATTCAGAGCTGTCAAAGCACACTTATCCGAACGACCTTTATGTAGATGGCAAAAAGAAGCACCATTGGTCGTCGGTCCGGTCATAATATTTCGTTTTCTTTTCAAAGGGGGTACGCCAAATTTTTCTACGTTAACCGTATTACCAACCGGTATACCGGCATCGTATAAAATATTAGGTTGGAAAAAATTTCCTTTATAACCGAAAATCACGGGCGAACCAGGATATGATTTTTGTAAAAAATCAAAACGACTTTTCAAAAATTTTAATGTATCGGGATAAGAAGTTCCATCGTTCATCGTTACTAAAACGTCGGGTCGACAATGCGGATTTATTTTTCGCATTTGTGAAAAACTCATCGGACTCGTAATTAAAAAATGTTGAAGCAATCCGGTGGCATCTTTATATGCCAATTCTAAAGGTATGTATGTTTGATCTAAAACCACACCTTTAGTATGAACTATGGCATGCATCTTTATTTTTCTTTTCCTCTCTAAGAAATAAAGATGAAAGGATTAGGATTTACAACACTTCTTCTAGGTTTTGTATTGATTAGTTTAATAATAAGCGTAAGCTTAATTGCCTTTACAATGTTTAGAATGGCTAATGCAACAGAGTATACTCACGATGCTGACAAAAAGATGACAACACAAGGAGTTTCGGCTAAAACATTCTTTACAAGTAATAAATTAATGTTAATAATTCCGAACGTTACAAATGTTCTCAGTATTATAGTTATAGCCGTATTAATAGCAACGCATTAATAACAAAGCATACACATTTCACGTAATGAATTTAAGACTGATTATATCAGCTACCTTATCATTTCTAATATTATTCGGTCTAATAATGTATGGTTATTTGGTTTACTCGATAAAGACCGATTCAACCAGCACAAATGGACCGGGCGTATTAAGCAATAATAAAATATGGTTTTATACACAATTATTTATACAAATAACATCATTTATCGTTTCTGGTTTTATCGTATATAAGAATTGAAAAGAAAGAATAAATTTCAAATACAGATTCGAATATATATAGATTGTAAACACATTTAAAAAAAAAAAAAAAAAAAAAAAAAAAAAAAATTTTTTTTTTTTTTTTTTTTTTTTTTTTTTTTTTTTTTTGTAAATTCAAGATAAAGTTATTTTTAGTTTTATTTTTGAAAAATAAATTATTATATTAAATGAATGATTAATTAAATAATTCATTCATTTTCAAAAATGAAAAATGATTACATCTTGGATTCTAAAAGAATTTAATTTTCAAAAACTTTTTATAATCTAAATCTTGAAAAAAAAAAAAAAAAAAAAAAAAAAAAAAAAAAAAAATTTTTTTTTTTTTTTTTTTTTTTTTTTTTTTTTTTTTCAAGTTTAATGTTTTTATCAGACAAAATTGATATTTCTTTAAGTCCAAGATGTAGTTGTTTCTATTTTTGAAAATTAATTAATTTGTTAATTGTTAAACATTTTGCAATTTTTTATCGTATAATTAAAGAAGATTGAAAAATAATATTTGTTGAACCTATTTAATAATTTTTTAAAATAAGTAATATGGATTCCGAAAATATTATACGGCGAACATATGATAGCGTCATAAAATTTTTACAATTAATGCTTGGGGCAGATAAAATGATGGTTGTTTCTAAACATTTAAATGAACATTTTCCGCATTGGAATGATTTTTGGTCAGTAATTCGTAAATGGCTTATGACGGAGCATCCGTTAACGAACATGCAACGAAGCATTAAAAGTTTTGCTCAATTATTTCCCGGTTATGAATCCTTTTCAAATGATCTGGACCAATCGTTGGTTCTTCACGAAGATTTTTGGAATAAAGTATACTTTCAACTTCGCTCGGCTCAAGAAAAATTAAAATGATAAAAGTAGGACAATTAGAACCTTTTGCCTTATTAACATTAGCCGGCGGATTATTATATTCTATAGGTATTTTAACTATCGAATCTAAGGCAAACACGTGTTATAGAATACATTTCATTGTTCTTACACTCATCATTTTTACAGCTCTTTTAACTATATGTGTGCTTAAATATTTGAAATATCGATTTACATGTAGTCAAATGAATGATTTAATTATGTCTATGAAAATAAAATAGGCAAATAATGATTTTTTTCATTTCGGAAAAGAATAGCATCTCCGGACCGAAAACCTATTATATCCCAACACATTATTGGAGACTCGATACAATGTTCCGTATTTCCCGAAATCGTTTCGTATTCTAAATTTTGAATACAACATAAAAATATTCGAAGGCAAACATCGTCTTTTTTACAAATTTTTACACCATCTTCAAATTCTATCGTGAATGTGAAATGAGGTGAAGAAATATAAGCTTGTTTCAGAGGTCTAAAAGCCTTTTTTTTAATAATTTCTAAATATTCCATCGCCCTTTTTGTTTAAATCGGAAAAAAATTATTATTAAAGAAATGGATTTCGATCAGTCGGCGATAAACGATGTAGTGGTCGAAGCTCTTTTAACAAAGGATAAGAATATATTTGGACAATATTTTACACTCGATGGATGCGCTGCTAACGTCGATCCACAGGTGGCTGGACAAGCGAAAGAAATGTTTAAATCGTTATATCCCGATTTGGATTTTGACAAATTTTTAGACGATTATAAAAAATCTAAAATTATAGCTATAAATGCGGATGAAAACGAACTTCCTCCTCCCGTTAGTCAAATATGTAATAAATTGGCTTTCGATGCATCGAGTAGAAGAATGGTAAGTGTGTTGAGTCCAACGCATGCAAAAAAAAATCGTAAGACGGAATTTGATATATGCGAATTTATAAAAACGCGAAGTGAAAGCGGAATACCGATCACATTTCAATCTGACGCGGATTTAGAATCAGATTTAGATATTTTAATGGAACCACAAAAAACTTCAACAATCGATACGGGACTTAGAAAAATTGCACAACTTGTAAGTGTATTAAATTCATCCTGTAATTATCGTTTATTGGATGTACATCCTGAAAGAACTATTCGTTAGATATAATTTTTAAAATGTTATTCATTTGTGAAAATTATATTTATATATTTTTAATATCTCTAAAAAAAAAAAAAAAAAAAAAAAAAAAATTTTTTTTTTTTTTTTTTTTTTTTTTTTTAATTAAGGATTTAGATTATAAAAGATTCTTTTCGGGGTCAGTCTAAGATGTAGATGTTTTCATTTTTGAACATTAATTAATTAATGTTAAAAAATGAAAACATCTACATCTTGGACCGAATCGAAAATAATCTTAAAAAAAAAAAAAAAAAAAAAATTTTTTTTTTTTTTTTTTTTTTTTTTTTTTTTTTTTTTTTTAAATTAAGGATTTAGATTATAAAAGATTCTTTTCGGGGTCAGTCTAAGATGTAGATGTTTTCATTTTTGAACATTAATTAATTAATTAATAATTAATTAATTAATAATTAATTAATTAATGTTAAAAAATGAAAACATCTACATCTTGGACCGAATCGAAAAGAATCTTTTATAATCTAAATAATAATAATAAAAAAAAAAAAAAAAAAAAAAAAAAAAATTTTTTTTTTTTTTTTTTTTTTTTTTTTTTTTTAAATAAGTAATAGTATGGAATCTATTCAAGATTTATTCAAATTTATTTTGGAGCAAAATCGATGTATAGTTTTTGGTGACATTGGACGTTATCCCCATCATCTTTTAAAAGCTTTAAAATCTATTCCTATGTTAAAAGTTGTAATCATTTCACAAAATGAAAATTTATATTCTCTAGATAATAGAATTCGCGTATTACGTTCCGGAGACATTCTAGAAAAATGTGATTTATTAATTTATATAGAACCGATGTCTTTGCAAATGGTTGAAAAACATCCTTTAGCTTCTAGCGTCGTTGTATTTACATCTCATTTCACTTTTAATATACCTTGCGGAGAGTGGTGGCCAAATGTTTGTTTTTTTCTCAAAATAGATCCTGAAGGTACGAGACAATTAATAGAAAAAGAAGATTTTTCAATTCAAACACGAAACATCGGTCTTGTAAAAATTGATCATGTAAATACCGTCATTATTTCAGATAAAGAATTACCATCGACTCCCTTGAATACAAACAACTCGTATGTCATTATAGATCTTACAAATTATAATCGCGATACATTGAGCATGTATTTAGCATTTTGGAATGCGTTTGATTTTATGTTAGAAAATAAACATATGATCGATCGATGGGTTATATGTTTCTCTGAAAATGGTTACACTGCTTATAAAACATTTACGCAAAAAGTTTTAGATTCACTTTCATGTAAAAAATTTGAAAACGGTAATGTAACAGATAATCGTACATTAGTAAATTTACTACCTTTTTACAAATCCGGAATAATGGATAAAAAATTTAATTTAGAAGTATTTTCTTTTGGCGAAATGAAATTTGTGGTTCCTAAAACAATTGAAGATGCTTGTAAAGCTGCCGTTATGTATAATACTTATCCTTTAGTTAAAAACGTATTGGGAGTACAAAGTTAAATATATAAAATCTTTTATTTCTTTACAAAAAAAGAAAAATTATACATATGTAAATATAAATAAAGATATGTCGAATCCGACAGTACCCAATTTGAATTCAATAGTCGCGTCTCTCAATCCAAATTGTAGTAATGCAGGTCATTGTATGGCAACGAGATCACGAGGTCGGCCAAAAAAAATAAATCCTGTTATCGCTAATATAAATCCGCATCAGAAAATTTCCAAAAAAAGTAAAAAGGGTAAAAAAGGTAAAAAAGGAATTTGCAGTGATGGAAGTTGTAGTAGTGGAAGCAGTAGTGGAAGTCCGAGCGGAAGTCGAAATGGAAGTCCGAGCGGAAGTCGAAATGGAAGTCGAAATGCTTCTCCGTCAACTAGTAGTAGACGATCTATATCTCATCCCTATTTGAAAAGAACATCTGAGAATGAACTTCGTTACGATTATGATCCACATAGTTTAACATTCAAATTAAAAAATTCAAAATTTTCACAAAAACGACTTCCCAACAAAGTATGTCGTGTTTTTACGAGTCATTGTGCAAAAAGATTTCCTTTAAAAAGAGATGAAAAGCCTCGTAACACCATTATAGAAATGGAAGAGATTTAATGAAATATCCGAAATATAAAGCTAGAATACTTAGTATTAAATATTATTTAATGAATTGTTTTTAGTAAAATTTTTCATAAAAAAATCAAAAAGGCTAAATTTTTATAGTCTTATAATACAAACCTAAAAAAAAAAAAAAAAAAAAAAATTTTTTTTTTTTTTTTTTTTTTTTTTTTTTTTTTTTTCAAAAGGTTTTAGATTATAAAAGATTCTTTTCGATTCCGTCCGGGATGCAGATGTTTTCATTTTTTGAAAAATTAATAATTTATTAATTACTAATTAATTATTACTAATTAATTAGTAATTATTAATTAATTTTCTAAAATAAAATTATCTGCATCTTGGACTGACCCGAAAAGAATCTTTTATAATCTAAATCCTTAAAAAAAAAAAAAAAAAAAAAAAAAAAAAAAAATATTTTTTTTTTTTTTTTTTTTTTTTTTTTTTTTTTTTTAGATTTAGTTTCCTTATAATTTATTTTAGTTTCCTTATAATTCTATTGCAAGTATTTGTTTCATGTCTCTTACACGACTTAAGGCAGTGTAAACCCAATTTACATCTCTATTTTTATCAAAACTAATGACAATTTTATTATCATCTATCGTATCGCCTTGATATTTATGAACCGTACCGGCAAAACCCAATTCCAAAGGAAATAGTCCCGTCGTTTTGTCTTTCCAAACAGTGACTTTTAAATTAGTATTTGGATTTTTACACATTACCTTATTTTCATCGATTTTTTGTTCAAAAATCAATTTGGTTCCATTATCATAATGCGGAGGATGATTTTTCGTCACAAATACTATACAACCCGGCTTTACAGTTAGATGTTCCTGAAGTTGAATTTCCGGACCTTCAACTTTATTTTTTAAATAAAAAGAATTGAATGTTTTTACTCTATCGTTTCTATAAGCCATGGCTTTGTCTACCTGTAACAACATAGTATTATCAATATTTTCCACGACGGGAAAATATTTACTCACAAATTCAAACATATTTTTTTCGTCGTTCTCCTCGACGAATTTGCGTAAAGAATTTATTATTGTTTCGTATTCAGGTGTAAATCTTTTGCTTTCTTTCAGACGTATATGACGAACATCGTATCTTTTTTCGTTAAACGTAATGGAAAATAGATTATGCGTTGATTTGACCGGATTCAGTTGATGACGATCTCCCATGCAAACAAAAAGTAGAGGTAATTCGGTTCTATCCATGAAAAATCGAATCAGCCAATACATTAACCATCCGTTAATCATAGATACTTCATCTACAACGACTATATAGGGATAAATGGCACAAGTGAAATGAGATAAAATATCGCGACTTTGTTTGATATTCTTTAATAAATCTTTTTCATCCTTTAATTTTTTTTCGAACATATTACAAATATGGGGACTTAAATTAACGGTGGAATGAACCGTTTTACCATTTATCGCATGAGCACTTCGAGCAGTAAAACTCATTCTGAATTGCAAAGTATCGATATACTCGAGTGTTTTTTTAACGACATAAGTTTTACCAGTTCCGGGTCCTCCCGAAACTATCACCAACATTTTTCGTGGTTTTTTTAACCATTTTGCAACGAGCTGAACGAATGATAATTGACATTTTGTCAAAGTAAGGCAATGTTTACGGAGCCCCGGCTGATCAACTTGGATTTCGGAGGATATAGTATGCGCGGATGTCATTTATGTCCTATGAAAATAATCACTTTGGTTCTCGTTAAATCGGAAAACGGTGAAAATGATAATAGCAATTCGAGCGAACAACACGTTCTCTTAATTTGTTCCCGCGTACCAAATAGTTATTTATTAGATTTATATTCCCTATACGTCGGTCGAGAACAAAATCAACGAAATGAATGGTTATCCTCGGCGTACGTTAAATCGATTATAACTCTGAGCGTAGAAAAATTTATAAATCCAAAAAAATGGTTAAATTCTATGGTATGGTCGCGATATCGACAAGAAGATAAAAAAGCTAGTCTGGAATTATTTATCAAACGACCTAAAAAATCTGAATTTTATTATGCGGTAGGTGTCGACGGAACCATTTTGATATGTAAAGAAAATCCAAAAGAATCGATAATTATTAACAAAAGTACAGTAGAAATTTTATGTGGAAAATCTAGATTTTATTGTAATAATCCGACCATAACAGTTGTTGATCAAGAATTCTAATAATATTTTTTTTAGAAAAATACTCTTTTCTATATAATTTTTATAAAAAAAAAAAAAAAAAAAAAAAAAAAAAAAAAAAAAAAATTTTTTTTTTTTTTTTTTTTTTTTTTAAATAAAATGTAATTATACAAATATGAATAAATTAATTTTTTTTAGGATGTAAACTATACGAAAATCCTACTCCTTCATTATGTTGTTCGCCGAAAAATATCTTTTCGGCCGAGCATGTCACATTAAACCACGAGTTTTTCGACGGACCCGTGCTAAATTGAGCAAAATTCTTTTTCGGAGCTTCAAAGCTCAAAACTTCTAATGGTGTTCTGTCAGGATTCTTAGCCAATCCATCTCGAGTTAAGGGTAAAGGTTTACCGCTTCTACACTGATATTTAATCAAAGTCAAAATATCTTTCTCGTACGCAGATTCGTCGTTATTAAATAATTGTCTTTCGACAATATTTATCATATTATAAAAATGAATTGCAATTCCGCATTTAGTAAATATATTACGAACATCTGAAAATGCGACTATTTTATTTGGTGAAGTTCTTCGCAACATAATATATAGATATTTTAAATGTTGATAAAGAACTTTAATCGATCCCCTGTCTTCAACCAAAACATAATTGAAAGTATTCAAATATCGAAATTCTCCCTTTAAGTTTTTACCTTTGTTTCGGGGACCTCCTTTCACGAGATGACAAGCGTCGGGTAATACTTTCATGAGTTTTTCAATGGAACAATCTACATAAACGGTAGAATATCGACGTTTGTTAGAAAATTCGAATACTTGTTTTTGAGTAGAGAATAATGCCATATCGTATAAAATATCTTTTTCGACATTAAATTGCGGCGCGTTTCCGGCCATTAAAGCTGATAAATGTTTACTGTCGAGCGCGCCTTGAGTATCCGATTTGGTGGCTCGGCAAGCTCGATGTATTCCAAAAGCATCGCCGGGTGTTGGAAATTTTAAATATTTTATTATCGCCCACATAAATTCGGGTACCGCATCAATATGTTTGTTAAAAATATTGATATCGGTAACTTTTCGAAAATGAAATTCTATTAATCTTAAAACGGAATCTAAACTATGCGGTCGTATTTTAAACAGAATGGCTTCGAAAAGATCGGGTCTTTTTTCACGAGTATATTCCATCAATCGTTTTGCTATGAACAGCGACGGCATATTTTTGCTGTTGAACAATGAAAAATAATAACAATAATAATATTGCCAATAACAATAACAAAAATAATAAACAAATGGATAAGTCGGATGTTTTTTCACTCATAGAATTAAAAGCCATATATAAAATAATTCGTTTTCAAAAAACGACGAACGAAATGAGTATGCTCGTATATATAATAATGTTTACGGGGTTAAAAGTAGCAGATATTTTAGGTTGGTTTAATTACAATTCCCGTAAACGACGAGAATTTTTAAAACAAAAATTAACAATTTTAGAAGATTATGAGTCGCTTGGAAGACTATTTACAAAAAAACATCAAACGTATTTGATTCAATGGAAAAAATTTTGTCAAACTTTACTGCCTAACAAAAAGAAAAATATTACATTCGAAACCTTTAGAAAGTCATGTAAAAATGCAAAGGCAAAAGGGTTTTTAAATATAAAGGATGATGAAATTATATTTAAATAAAAAAAAAAAAAAAAAAAAAAAAAAAAAAAAAAAAAAATTTTTTTTTTTTTTTTTTTTTTTTTTTTTTTTTTTATTAAGAAATACATTTTGACAGAATTGATTTGTCATTAACGTAACTTTTCATAGCATTATTTGAAAAAAAATCATTTATTACTTTTCTACAAATTGGGCAAGTATTTTGTTCTTCAAACCATTTTTTAATACAGTTTTTATGATATGAATGCATACAAGGCAAAATCACCATTTCTTCATTTAAAGAATATTTTTCTATACAAATAAGACAAGATTCGTCTTTTAAAATTATTTTTTTATCAATTTTTATAACAGATAACATTTCAAAAATACTTTTCGGAAGAGAATTTAAATCATATATATCAGAATCGGAACTTGAAGAATCATCCGATGATTCTTCAAAGTAGTCAAAAAACGGATGCTTGGTTCGACTAAAGCAACCCATAACCTTAAATTTCAGGATAAATTATTTAAATTATTTGACAAATCATTTTTATATTCATATAAGTTTCTATCTTTTCAATTGAAAAAAAAAAAAAAAAAAAAAAAAAAAAAAAAAAATTTTTTTTTTTTTTTTTTTTTTTTTTTTTTTTTTTTTTTTTTTTAAGAAACGCGTTCTGACAGATTTGTTTCATTATTAGAATAATTTTCCATAACATTGTTTGAAATATGTTTATTTGCTACTTCTCTACAAATTGGACAAGTGTTCTGTTCTTCAAACCATTCTTTAATGCAATTTTTATGATATATATGAGTACAAGGCAAAATTATTATTTCTTCATTTAATGTGTATTTTTCTATACAAATAAGACAAGATTCATTTTTTGAAATTATTTTTTCATCAATTTTTACAACGGGTAACGTTTCAAAAACACTATTCGGAACAGGATTTTTATTTGGAGGAATATTTAACGATGCTTCCAATACACTATTTAATAAATTGTTATCAAAAGATTCTTCCATTAAATTAATTAAATTATTGGATCTGTTTCTATTTGCAATGCGTCGTCTTCTGTTTTCAATAACAGGATCGAGTAAAAGTTCATCATAAAAACTATATAAATCTAAATCTTCGTCATCGCGGCCTATTTCGAAATCGGAATCATCAGTACCAGAATTTGAAAAATCGTCCCAGTCCAATAACGCCATTGATTCTTCAAAGTCAAAAATTGGACGTAAAATTTGACTAAAGCTAAAGCAACTCATACCCTTAAACTTTATTAAAATTAATCTGAAAAAATCATTTCTTTTTATACTTGTATGATTCTCAACATTCTATATGTTAAAAAAAAAAAAAAAAAAAAAAAAAAAAAAAAAAAAAAAAAAAAATTTTTTTTTTTTTTTTTTTTTTTTTTTTTTTTTTTTTTATGCTTTTTCTTCCGTTATTGATTCATGTAGAGAATTTGTTGGATCATCTGGATACTCAATAGCATAATTTAATACAGAGGGAAGAGAAATAAAATTTTCTGTATTTAACGATAATTTTTGAAAAACGATTATTTGTTTGATTTCACCACAAATTTTATACGAATTATCACCAAACGAAGTCCGACTTCTAATTTCCATATGACATATACCTAAAAAACTAGGAGATGATAATAAAGTCGATTGAAGTACCGATGCATATATATTTGTAATCTTTTCGCCATCGAAAATTTTTAAACTTAAAAGACACCAATTTTGATCAGAGATTTTAATATTATCTTTGATATGATAATGAGTACAATAATGACATAATAACGGTTGGCATGGCGTATAAAAAAATCGACCACCTGTATGAAGTTTTTCATCATCGTCTTCTCTTAAAGACATTCCTATTATATCGAGCGGTTTACATTTTTTTACAACAAACGATAATATATTATTCTCTGATTTTTGAAGAATAAATTCTCCAGCAACTATTATATTATATATTTGATTTTCTTGAATAAGCGTTTTCACAAACGCCTTTTTTTCAGGACCACAAAATTTCCCTTTATTATATTTAGATTTACCATTCATATGCGTTTGATAAACAGAATATTTTTCCAAATCTTCTAACCAAGAAGTTTTAATCAAATTAAAAGCTCCGGTTTTCTTTTCTAACGTTTGAATTTCAGTTTGAAGAAGAGGTAACGATAAAATTCCATTCACTAAAGCATTATAATCGGAATATTCCATCTTGTTTTTTTAATAAAATAATTATTTTTTTCCGTAAAATATAGAAATATTTATTACTTATTTATTCGTTTTTTTTCTAATTTGAACAAAATAATAAATTATTTTTGTTTTCCAAATTATTTTTTTCTTCTATCCAAGTATATTTTCGTTCAGATGATATTAATAAATGTACATGTTGTCTAATACTATTAATCATATATTCGATTGCTAACCAGGATAATTTCGGATTTATTAATCTTATGAAGAAATAATAAATTTCAATCATTGTTATTTCATGCATTTGACTTCCTTTACAAGCAAATTCACTTGCTAAATCTTCAATCATTTTCTCTATTCGATCTCTATCTACAATTTCCGTAAATAATTCAATTCCTTTAAATCTCACAGATAGTTGTATTAATAATTTTTGACCGCTCAAATAATAAATGTAACCGTATTGTTCTTTGTCTTCTAAAAGTTTAGAAATATATTTTCTCATCACATCCAGAATTTTTGGATGAGTCATTAAATCTAAAGAAATATAATATTCTATCGGCCATTTACCGCGCTTTAAGTTTATGGTTTTCAAAACCGATTCCAAAGATTCCTTTTGATATAATTCGCGTAACAAATTATCGAGGGGTAATCGACACGTCGCCAGTCTTTCATACATCTTTCTTTTTTCCAAAAAAAGATGTATAAAAACGAATCATCATACTTATGAACAAAAATAAAAATAAAACTACGATTCCATAAATGATATACGTTATCCACGGAAAAACACCTTCTATTCCCGACCAAACTGTAGAACTGACTTGATTCGCAAAATGATTTAAAGCGTCTGCCACAGTGGGTCTTTGACAACGCATGGTTTCGTTGGGCGAACAATTTACATATTGACAGTCACACAATCGACAACAAGATTTTTCTTTTTCCTCGTCAAAATTATCGCATACATTCATCAGCGTTCCATTTCCATTATCGTCGCAAAACGGAATATTATCGAGAGGTTCTTTTTGACAACAACTTAATTCGCGATATTTACATACCGATCCATCGGCTTTTTCTTTAAAGCATCCCGAATTAGATTCTATATAATTCCAAACACTCGCTATGCCGATTCCTACGGCCGTTCCCGTAGCCGCAACTGCTAAACCCTTTTTACTGAAAAGGGTTTTAAATGTTCCGCGTAATTTTTTACTATTTGAAACGAGTGTTTTTAATCCGTGTTTAGATCTCGTTACAAATTTGAAATTGTTAAAACGACTCGTAGCTCGAGGTTGTTGAAAATTAAATTTGCGTTTCAAAATCATAGCGTTTTCAAAAAAACTTGATTGATAAAATTTTTTATATCTTTGAAAAAAATACAATAAAGAATGGTTGCTACTGAATCGACACCGTGTTTATTTAATCCCGTGAAATCAGAATGTAAGGGTCCGAAAAGAGCAAATTTAAACTTGCTTGCATGTGAAACACATTTGAAAAATCTTTACGGTTTAGAAATGTGGTATCATTTAGAAGATCATCCATTGAATGTCGCATTCGTCGGAGGATTTTTACGACCCATTAAAAATATGACATATTTTACCCCAAATACAGTTATTTTCCCGACAAAAGAATTTTTTGATAGAACTATACGACCGGAAGAATATAATGCTGAAGATGCGAAATATCGAGATTATACAATGAATCCCATTATTATAGAATACATGAGAAAGTACGGCATGGTAGCAGGTCAAAGTGTAGAACATCGATTGGCAGTCGAAATTTATCGAAACTTGATTCCTGACGATGTAGATCCCGGACCGAATCAAAAAACTCAATATCCGGGTTTGAGTACTCTTGTTCGAAGTAAAAAATTAATATCGGAATCTCATATACGAGATCGTCCCGTATATAAGGTTTTAGAAAATAATAGTTTATATACTGACGATAAATTAGATAAAATAACAGCCAAACATTTTTCGCTTTGTATGCAATATCTTCTATTTAATATGATAAATTCCGAATTTCAAGTTCATACAACAGAAAAAAATTTTTTAGATTATTTGATGTATAATTGTGAATTTGTGGAAGGAATCGGTGTAGTAGCAACAGAAAATATCAATTATCCCCATCCTTTGGTATTAAACGGTCATTCCAAAGGAACGCAAATTTTATATAATGCTTTTGTAACACTAATAAATAAAGATATTTTGAATAAAAATTATAATATAAATCAAACGCCTTCTCAATATGCTCTAACGCAAGCTTTTAAAGGTGGATCTTTGTGTTAGATAATATACGTAAATCTTCGTGTAAAAAAAAAAAAAAAAAAAAAAAAAAAAAAAAAAAAAAAAAAAAATTTTTTTTTTTTTTTTTTTTTTTTTTTTTAATATATTGGTGAACCATCTATTTCTGGCAACGATGCTGTTCCTGGTTCTTCTCGAGCAGAGCGATTAGTTTCTGGTAATTCAAATTGATTAAAATTAATCAAAACCAATTGATTATTAAAATCCAAAAACCAATTATCTCCTTTACACATCATTTTTGCACTCATTCCAGCAGGCTGTCTTTTAATTAGTAAAAAACAATTGATAATTTGAGACAAGTCGGCATATCGTTTAAATCTATATGCTTCCCCTTCTAATTGCTCCAAAGACATTTGTGTCATTTTGTTGTAAAGGGTTTTATTATCATCATATATATCCAATACATTTACAGATTTTTGATTATCCATCTTACTTATTTTTCATTTCGTGTCACTTTTACGAGTACTGACATTCGGTTCAACCTCTTCCCAATCAGGCATATATCGTTTACACAACTTACATCTGTACAAAATTTCCCGGTTTAATTTTCTAAAAAATTCTTCAGGATTTTCAAAATCTTGATCACAAGTACATAAAATTTTATCGTTGTTTTTAATTTCAGACATTACACTTTTTTCACAAGATGACAAATGCCATCCGTGTCTTTCATTGTACATCACGCGTAAATTCAATTCTGGTCTCATTAAAAGCGCATGATAAAATTTTATTATTTTAGAATATTTCTCGAAACGTTCAAATTTTATAATTTCTTTTTGTAAATTTGTTAAACGAATAAGTTTTTGATAAAACACACGAGGTTCGTCTTCAGGATGTAATGTAATCCAATCCATCATCTTTATTTTTTTTTAAATTAATAACATATCATCCACTAAATAATTATCTTCGGTTTCCAAATCATTCGTACAATCATCCTCAAATTTAATTTTTTTTGTACTCAATTTTGAAACTTGGGATGATCCTTTTCGTTTTTTAATAGGATCTACTCGCACGATATCTTCTAGTTCTTCATCAATATCATTTTCTTGTTCTTTCAAATTTAGCAACGATTCGTCTTCATCATCACCCATTTTATCTGAGCTATTATTTAACTGTTCTATATCCTGTATTAATTCCTCCAATTCTTTCAGTTCTTTGTCATTTTGTGTCTCGCGTTTACTCTCTTTTGATACGATTTTTTGTGGTTGTTGCATCGACAGATTGTTATCACCCGAGTTTAATAAAAACTCTTTTTCTAAAGAAATTAAAGGTCCTATATTAACTGTTTTACTCGGTCCCAATTTATTTTCTAAAAATCCTATAATATCTAAAACTCTTCCACTTATACGATAAACCTTTTTTTGATCGCCTCCTACATCTTTTGCATAACTATACCGAGAATTAATTTTCAATTGTAAAATACTTAAAAATGTTTGAGGAAATGTCATTTCCATATGTGAATAAAAACGATTATAAATGTCTTGACCGTTAAACACTTTAGTATCGAGAATGCAAGGTTGAACAAATCTATTTATTTTATATCCGGCTTCCGAGAACACTTCGGCTTTCTCTTCACAATCGTGACAGTTTTGTAAACTGCATTCTTTAAAAGAAAATTTAAAATCGTCAGAGATTAGAATTTCTGGACCTAAATCAGACGTCATTGCACGAGCAATTTTCATTAAAGGCTCTGAATCAACTACCGTTATAGTAGGATTCACGGGTTTACCATCATAAGGTTTAACAAATTTACATCGTGCTACAATAGCGATATCAAAATTAAAAATTTTTGAATTTTCATACTCATAATTAGAAGTAGAATAACTCGGATTCCACAAAGATTTTGAATGAGAAATATAATCTTGATAAATTATATTATTTTCTAACTTTTTCAACCAGTCGGTAGATATGAGATTTAAACAATGTTCGTCTGTATATTCCTTTACGGCCTTTCCCAAATATTTATTTTTCAAAACATTCGAAACAAGTTCATTATAATTATTATCCATGGTATATAGCGTTCTTATTTTATGAAAAAATTGTGAGAAAAAATAATTATTTTATCTTGTTTATAAGTAAAATAGTATAAAATAAAATGATAGTAAAATTATAAAAAAATGTATCCAAAAAGTATAAATTATAAAGTAAGTTACTTTTAAAATTACAAACATTTATATATACTCATACCTTAAAAAAAAAAAAAAAAAAAAAAAAAAAAAAAAAAAAAAAATTTTTTTTTTTTTTTTTTTTTTTTTTTTTTTTTTTTTTAAATTCTTGTCTGGATATATCACAAACATAATTAATTTAAAATAATACAAATATTTCATATTTAACGTAAAATTTAAATTATTTTTTTCTATATTTGATAGGAGGTCCATACCATCCATTTACCAACACTTTTTCGATTTGAGCGAGCGAATTTCCTTTAAATCGATCAAATCGTCTTCGAATAACTCGCCCGTTCATTGTAGAAATTTCATATACACATCCGTCTTCTAAATTTGTTTTTTCTAAACATTTTATACGTCCATTAGGTAAATGAAAATAACCTTTATAGTATACTAAATCGATTGAATGTTCAAATTTATATTTATATAAAAGGTCTATTTCTACATCGTGAATAATTACACCGTCGGTTTTTAAAGTTTTAAAAGCGGAAGAATCGAGTGCCTTTTTATATGAAACATGATAAGTTTGAACAAAATATCCCGGAATTAATTTAAGCTTGGGTAAAAATTCCGATAAAATCGCTCGTCTGCACCAACTAGCCGTATCGTATCCTCGAACTTTATAAACATCTAATAAATAAACTTGACCATTTTCCATTTTTTCGGCAGCAAATACAAATCCGTCTCCTAATGAAACATCGTTCCTCACCACACACTCATATCCTTCCCATTTTTCTTTAATTTTATCTCGATAACTATATACTAATCCGAAAATCCCATCTAGTTTACGAGCGAATAAATATTGTTTTCCATTTGGAATTTCGGAAACGCATTCTACCGGTTTTCTAGATATGTTATTTTTCTTTTGAGTCAATTGATAAAATGGTGATGAAACGGTATAGATTTTCATAGCATCATAAATTTTTTTGTATTTATGCAATGATTCAAATAATTCATTTTTTATTTTGATGAAAAAATCATCGGATGGTCGTTTTTTTTCCTTAAACGTCCCATATTCCCATTCAAATACCAACTTATAACAATAATCGTAATCGTCGTTGTTTTCTGAGTTATCGTTGCTCTTGAAAGAATACAATTGAGTGTGAGAATCGATCTGAACAAAATCTCGCGTTTCTACAGTTATTGGATTTTGAAAATTACCGATTTGATGTAAAAAATCTTTACATGTAGATTGCGACCATAAACGATAAGGCGTCTCTATTGAATGAACCCATTTAAACCATAAATCATCGTGATAAACGGAATGAATAGATACGATTCGTTTTGTTTCCCAATTCCCATCTTTATAACGAAAATGCGGTTTGACATAATATATTATTTTTTTTTGGATCGAATAACCTAATTTTTGAAAAAACGATTCAAATGTTGATACGTGTTGAACGACGAGTCTAAATTCATATTCGTGCATTTTTTATTTTATCATTATTCACTTTTTTTAGTTACTACTAATGCTGTTCTTATAACGATTGAATAAATTTTGTAAATGGATGCTTGACCAAACGATCCAAGAAAATCGAAAACGTACCACAAAAAACAGGATACTTAAAAGTATCAGCAAAAGAAACGTGAGTTTATAAATACTACGAAAAGCTAATACGTAAAAGAAGGGTATTAGAAGAACGGGTATGCTCGTACAGAAAATAACGGTATATGCTATTCCTTTTTCCAAAGAAGCAAACGAACCTGGGTTGAGATCGTCCGATTTTAATATGTCTTCGATATGTTCCATGAAACTTTATTATATTTTTTCATTTAAAAAAAAAAAAAAAAAAAAAAAAAAAAAAAAAAAAAAATTTTTTTTTTTTTTTTTTTTTTTTTTTACAACAACTTTAAGGATTTAGATTATAAAAGATTCTTTTCGATTCGGTTCAAGATGTAGATGTTTTCATTTTTGAAAATTAATTAATTAATTATTAATTATTAATTAATAATTAATTAATTAATTTTCAAAAATGAAAACATCTACATCTTGGATTGAATCAAAAAGAATATTTTATAATCTAAATCCTTAAAGTGTAAAAAAAAAAAAAAAAAAAAAAAAAAAAAAAAAAAAATTTTTTTTTTTTTTTTTTTTTTTTTTTTTTTTTTTTTTAACAACTTTAAGGATTTAGATTATAAAATATTCTTTTTGATTCAATACAAGATGTAGATGTTTTCATTTTTGAAAAAATTAATCACTAATTATAAATTAATTAGTAATTAATAATTAATTAATTAATTTTCAAAAATGAAAACACCTACATCTTGGATTGAATCGAAAAGAATCTTTTATAATCTAAATCCCTAAAAAAAAAAAAAAAAAAAAAAAAAAAAAAAAAAAAAAAAAATTTTTTTTTTTTTTTTTTTTTTTTTTTTTTTTTTTTTTAACAACTTTAATGATTTAGATTATAAAATATTCTTTTCGATTCAATCCAAGATGTAGATGTTTTATTTTTAAAAATTAATTAATTAATTAGTAATTAATTAGTAATTAATAATTAATTAATTAATTAATTAATTTTTAAAAATGAAAACATCTACATCTTGGATTGAATCACAAAGAATATTTTATAATCTAAATCCTTAAAAAAAAAAAAAAAAAAAAAAAAAAAAATCAAAGTTCCAAGATATAAATGTTTTCATTTTTGAAAATTAATTATGAATTAATTTTCAAAAAAAGAAAATAACTACCTTTCAGAAGTTGAAAAGAATCTTTTACTTAAATTTTAAGCTAAAACTTAATCAAACTGAGTATTATTTAAATTAAAATCTTGTTTAATTTGCTTATAATTTCTTTCAGTTAAAATCAGTTGGTTTAGGTAGAGTTTAAATGATTCAATCATTATGTATGCTGTATCAGTATTTGAGCCTTCGTTTTTAAATAACTTATAGTTATCAATATTTTCAATTGATTCTAATATTTGAAATAGAGGCACTCTTTTACATAAATGACACCAATTTTTACGATACATGCTAAAAGATAATTTAATTTTTCCATCAAAATTTACATATTTATAATAGTAAACTCTTTCAATTTCAATATTCAAGCCATACAAATATAGTTTTATACATTTTGAACACATGTAGTAAACACAATCATTTTTTAGATAAACATAATAAATTATTATCGGCGTATGTAATGATGGAATTTTAAACTCATAATCTATCAACGTATCCATATTAACAACTACGTCTTTTTGTGAAAAAATATCCATAAAAGAATACGTCTGTTTCATATTTGTAAGAGGTAAGCATTTACCAATCGGTAATGTGATATATCGATAACCTGCTCTAACAACTTCCCGAACAAAAGAATATGGGAAAATAGATGCTAAATTCACAATATCGTGTACATTAGACACACGTTTCCATATTTTAGAGAGACATAATTCTTTTAATGAATACAATAAATTAGAGCTGAATGTTAGGTTGCAATAAAAAGTAGATTCAATATAGTTTTTTTTAAAGTGTAGATATTCTTCGTTTTTAATTAATTGTACTTTTAATCCTTTACCTACAATTTTCCAGGCATTGAGATCTATGTATTCGCGAGAGGCTGCCATGAAATGAATGTGATCATTACCACAAAACGTAAAAGGATGTTCTAAGAGAATCATTCTCGTTTTGATTTTTCTTCGGTATCGATCTTTTTTTCGAATGGTTTCAACGCAGACCTTATAAAATTGATAAAACGACGATTTTCGTAAAATAAAATAATATAAACGAATTGAATTGCGTTTAATCAAGTCATATTTATGGTGGTTAATGGATGTATTCATTTGAAAACCACAATCGTTATAAAGAAAATTTAAAATGGTTAAAAGATCTTCTTCGTCCGTATTAAAAACATGATGTTTAATATTTTTTAATTGCTTTTTTTGCCAACTATATTTTTCGAAATATTCATCCACAAATTTATTCCAGTCTCTATCGAGAATTCTTTGAGAGGGATTTAATAAAATATTCATTGTGAAGTTTTATACTCGTATGTTATATTTTAAAATACAAAAATCTTTTATATAGTTAAAAAAAAAAAAAAAAAAAAAAAAAAAAAAAAAAAAAAAAATTTTTTTTTTTTTTTTTTTTTTTTTTTTTTTTTTCGCAGTATAAAAAAGTATGATGACAAATAATAAATGGATTCATATTAAATTTACACCCGATATATTAAAAGATAATAATAAATTGTATGAAATGTTTATATATGAAGAACAAAAAATTTTATATTTTTTCGCGAATGCCGTTCTTTGGTGTTTGGGTTACGATCAACCTAACGAAACTTTACATCAACTCGTTCCTGTTGATAAACAACACAAAGGACCATTTTTAGAAAACGGAATTTTTTTAAATGAAATAACGGTTCGTGATTTAATTGACGAAAGATTATCGGATGCTCAAAATTTAAATTTTAGAACATTTCGTATACTCATACGATTCGAGAAATGGTTTAACGATTACCTTATTGATTGCAAAGGTAAAAATCCCAGTAAACAATGTCCTTATTAAATGGAACAATAAAATGCCATATTTAAAATGTTATCATTTTCGGCATCGGTATTCATCATCACCCGTTCCATTTGCTGTTTCGTATCAGCCAACATTTTTTTTAAAATGTCTCGATCGCGTTCTTTCATCAAAATTTCCACATGTCTATTACGAACCATTTCCTTTCCCGTTAATAATCTGAGATAAGCTTCGTTTGCAGATTTCGAATTTCGAACGTCTAAAGAAATCGTTTCGTTTTCGGGTACGGTCATTGTTTCGTGGAATATCGGAGGTTTAAATACCGTAATGTTATCTTTTTTTTCAAGATTAATATTATTTAAAACATGTTGTGCATCATTATCGATATCCGAAAGATGAAGAAAAAAATATTTTTTATTAGAATCTGAAACAAATAAATTCAAATGACTGGTTAAAACAATCAAATGTTTTATTCCTCGCGGTTTATATATAGTTTGTCCAAAGGGCGGTTCTACAAAAAATAAAAAATCAAAATTTTGTTTTTCTCCGATATTATAGTCAATTTGGTAAAGAGAATCCATTTTCCTTGGACAATATACATTTATGTTTTCTCGATAACTAAAACACATATCCAAGTAATAATCTAACAAATACGGTTGACGTCCTAAATTTCCAAATACTATACAAACATCATAATTTCGCCACGATGCAATTAAACGTTGGACATGACCGAGTTTTGTATCTGGATCACCGAATACGGATTTTTCTTTGCGGGAACGATCAGATGACTCACGTTTCCAATCTGAAGAAGATGGATTTTTATCTCCTTCATAAAAATAATATTCTACTTTTTCATTTGCTGGTATGTAAACAGACTTTTCATATTTAATATTCTTGTATTCTTTTTTAATAAATTGTTAAAAAAAAAAAAAAAAAAAAAAAAAAAAAAAAAATTTTTTTTTTTTTTTTTTTTTTTTTTTTTTTTTTTTTTAATCTTCTTTTAAGGATTTAGATTATAAAAGATTTTTTTCGATTCGGTCCAAAGATGTAGATGTTTTCATTTTTTGAAAATTAATTAATTATAAATTATTAATTAATCACTAATTAATTAGTAATTAAATAATAATCAAAAAATGAAAACATCTACATCTTTGGACCGAATCGAAAAGAATCTTTTATAATCTAAATCCTTAAAAAAAAAAAAAAAAAAAAAAAAAAAATTTTTTTTTTTTTTTTTTTTTTTTTTTTTTTATCTTCTTTTAAGGATTTAGATTATAAAAGATTTTTTTCGATTCGGTCCAAAGATGTAGATGTTTTCATTTTTTGAAAATTAATTAATTATAAATTATTAATTAATCACTAATTAATTAGTAATTAAATAATAATCAAAAAATGAAAACATCTACATCTTTGGACCGAATCGAAAAGAATCTTTTATAATCTAAATCCTTAAAAAAAAAAAAAAAAAAAAAAAAAAAAATTTTTTTTTTTTTTTTTTTTTTTTTTTAATGAAATATTTTTCAGAATTGAATTTTCATTCGAGTCCGAAATGTAGTTGTTTTCATTTTTAAAAGTTTTAAAAATTAAGATAGTTAAAATGTATTTAAGTGTACAGTCTCTACTTTCACATATAAAAAATCCTCAAACTAAATTGAGGTTTTCAAAATGTTTAGAAAAGTTAAATGCGATCGATTCCTCTATCGGATTAGCATATCAACGAGGTGTTTTAAAAATTGTTCATATATACTAGAAAAATAAAAAAAAGCATGTTAATTGCGTTTTGGTTTCTTTTGATCTTATACATTGCTTTAACTTTACTTTATGCGATGACTACGACCATGAGTAAAAACGATAAAATTTCGCCTTGGCCCATTTTATCCGTTGAACCTCAAAAAGATAGGGTCGGTAGTATTTCCATTTGTAAGAATCACGCAGATTGTCCATCGACCCACGTGTGTCTGAATAAACAATGTGTTCCAAAACTTTTCAAAGAAATTCATCACGATTGCGATCCTCAAACGGGACAATGGATTTCATATCTTTATCGAGGCGTCACGTTTGCAATTTGCGTTTGTTTAAATCCAAATTTGGTGAATCAAAAATTTTTTGGAGGTAATTGTGACGTGAATGTCGGTTGTGGAGTCCACGGTCGATATCTTTTAAATAAAAAAACATGCGAGTGCGATCCGGGTTATAAAGCCGTCGGTTTAACTTGTCAAAAATTACCGGCTGTCGAGTATGTAAATTTAAATCCTTGCGATGAAAATAACGATGAAATAAAAGTTTCGGATATTACACCGGCCGATGGATTTCATCCAGATTATATTCATCGATTAGCTTCTTCCAAAATCAAATGTGTAAAACGACCTTGTTCGTTCGATGCGTTGAGTGGAAGACCTTTTAAACGGACGGCGAGAGGAGAAACAAAATTTTTAGACGGATGGGGTTGTGTTTGTGATCCGCGTTATGGATTTTTTGGAGTCGCGTTAGAAGGAAAAAATAAGAAATATTTGAATACGCCCGGTTACGATGCATGTGCGAGCATTTTTCAAAAAGATTCCGTTTCCAACGATCCTATCGATGTTAAATTAATAAAATATTTTTATTTGGGTCAACGAGACCCCGTATCCGTAATTCTTTTTGAAAATTTAAATGAAAAAACAGAAGATGGAGACGATGATGAAAATAGTCGATTAATTCCGTTATTTAAAGGAAACAATCATATTTTGTTAGGTCAAAAACTTTGGCAATACGATTACGCTCAATATTTTTTCGATACTCGTTCTAAATTTCGCGCCCGAACCAGATCCGTTCAAACTTATACTATTTTTGGAATCGAAGAGGTAAACGAATGGTTATATAACGATAATTTTTCACCCGCCAAATGTCACGAAATTCCAAAATTTTGGAAAAACGAACGTAATTCGCGCATAGATGCATATAATTTATTATATAAGAGTCCCGTATGTCGAGTAGTTTATAATGATAGAATGGCTCCCCTCATGTTTCGGAACAAAGTTATAGTCAATCCACAACATTTGACGTTTAAAGAATTTTCCCATCTTCACCGTTTCAACGCATTCGTTTTATATTATAAAACGGATGATACGATGACCGAAGGAGGAAGTTGGACATTGGATTTAGATCACGAATATAAAATGGATGTTTATTCTTCCATTGAAACAAATGCTCCATATTATGAAGTTAAAATGGTAGGCAGATCACTTATCAATGAAATGATAGAAGCGGGCATGATGTAGATAAAAATGTTTAGATATAGTTCCGGATGGTAATATAGTAAAATTAAAGAATGAAACGCCCGCGTGAAGAAGACGAAATAAATGAAGATGAAGCCGCACCCGTGGAAACGGATATTTTACAAAATTTGCAAACAAATTTATTGAAAGGAAAAAATTTAAACGAACATATGGAAAAACGTTTGTTTGAAACCCAAAAACAATACTTTACAATTTATATGGAAAGACTCATGGAAAAAATTCCTATGGGTCAAAATTTAGTGAGCATACTTGCAGAAACGACGGGAGAAGGAAAAAAAGCAAACGGATTCGAATACATGTTTACCGCTGCCAAAAGCGTTATTCAATCAGAAATGCGTTTAAAACAAATCAAAGCTTTTCATGCCGTTTTCGATATGGTAAACGAGATTGTTTGGCGTTATCTTCACGAAAAAGTCGTTTCGCCGGCGTTGATTAAAGTTTTATCCTCCGAACAATTACGAACTGCATACAATAAATATCAATGTTGTTCCAAAACGGAAGAAAATGTCTCGGTAGTAGAATTACAATGTCTTTTATATTGCATTCAAGAAATGTTGGAAAATCAGGAAACTGTTAAAATTCCGAATCCTTTATATAGTCGATTCACTCAACAAATGAAAGCCATGAGCGAATATGTTATAGCATTGTTGGTATTTATGGCAAAACCAAATACGAATATCGATGAAGATGCTTCCATAACCGATATGGATTCAAAAAATACTGTAACGAGTTTTAATATAGATCCGTAAATTGAAAAAAAAAAAAAAAAAAAAAAAAAAAAAAAATTTTTTTTTTTTTTTTTTTTTTTTTTTTTTTTTATAAATCCAAGATGTAGTTATTTTCATTATTGAAAATTTTTACTACATCTTGGATTTAAAAAGAAAATTTGAGTTTCACAAATCTCTCATAAAAAAAAAAAAAAAAAAAAAAAAAAAATTTTTTTTTTTTTTTTTTTTTTTTTTAATGAGAGATTTGTGAGACTTAAATTTTTATTCGAGTCCGAGATGTAGTTGTTTTCATTTTCGATAATTAATTATTAATTAATAGTTAATTAATTAATTTTCAAAAATGAAAACATCTACATCTTGGACCGAATCGAAAAGAATCTTTTATAATCTAAATACCTTAATAAAAAAAAAAAAAAAAAAAAAAAAAAAAAAAAAAATTTTTTTTTTTTTTTTTTTTTTTTTTTTTTTTTTTTTTTTAAGGGATTTAGATTAAAAGATTCTTTTCGATTCGGTCCAAGATGTAGATGTTTTTCATTTTTTGAAAATTAAATTATTTTTCAAAAGATGAAATTTATTCATAAATTTCCAAATATAAAATTACAAAATTTTAAATTCATTAAGAAAATATTCTAGTTAAATCTTTTCGGTTAATTTTTTTTCAATTTAACCAATTACATAATTTTTCCTTTTCTTTAGGTATAAAATCCGAAAAAAATTCACGCGCATCGGCTAAATTATAATTTTCTTTAGACAGATTCCAAGGAATAAATTCCGTTTCAAATCTGTACGCAGCAGCCAAAGTCTTATTTTCTTCTCCATAATATTCCGAATCATACAAAAAAACAAAATCGCAAAATTTTTCTAAATAAATACAAGTCTGTACATCAACGGCTGCCAACTCAGTCACCGGATCATCTTTCCAATTATTCCGTTCATTAATTTTATTAAGTAGGGATTTGAAATTGAGTGAATTGATTTCAACATTCGATTTCATAGACAAATTTCCACAATTATCGAATTGTACAAAATCATACTTTTGGTTTTTATCGTTCCACTTGAAATATTTTGCAAATAAATCAATCTTAATGGTTTTAAATGGTGGTTTGGTCGACGTCAGAGTAATATATTGTGGAATTTGTTTATCTTCAAAAGGAACAAAACAAACTTGGACGGTACAAACGTGATTTGATTCAACCATCTTTTAGATTAAATATATATTTTTTAAAATTTATTAATTTTCCATGAAGGTGGATTATGTTCTTTAGTTTTAATAATCAAGTTTCTTTTTAACATATTATATAAACATTTATTAGCAATTCGTTTGTCACATTTGGCATAATTACAAATTTCTCCAATAGTATTATGAGTATTATAACGCTCATTTAAAAATTGCAAAATTGTATTATAAATTATATTTTCGTTCATCCAAATGGAGGCCAAAGCAAAATATTGCCATGAAGGCGGGAGACTTTCTTTTGTTTTAACAACCAAACCTTTCTTTAACATTTCATATAAATGTTTGTTGGCAGTTTTCTTATCGCATTCAACATGTCTATAAATATTATCGATGGAAAAAGATGTATTGGGTTGTGAAATCAAAAAGCCTAAAATGTCGTTGTATATTTTGCTATTCATGAGTTTTTTATCAATAGAAAAATATGAAATTAAATGATATAAATGCAACAAATATAATTTATATTTATAGTTTGCTATAAATTTATTTTTATAAAAAAAAAAAAAAAAAAAAAATTTTTTTTTTTTTTTTTTTTTTTTTTTTTTTTTTTTAACGTTTGATATTATATTCAACTTTAATTAACAAATCATTCATCAATTCAGCAAATGTAGAATTATATCGCCAAAATCCATCTTTCATTTTTTCAACTAACCCAGATTCCAACATGTCATATAATAATTTATTTGTAGTTTGTTCATCGCATTCTACAAATTTAGAAATTTCGGTAATATTATGAGAAATATTATATTCATTATATAAATAATGTAAAATTTTTTTGCTGGTTATAAAATTATTATTCATTATCAAAGACGAAAATTGTATGAAAATGATTGTATATAAAAGCTTAAAACTATCAAATATAAAGATTTATAAAGATTTAAAGTTTGTTAAAAAAAAAAAAAAAAAAAAAAAAAAAAAAAAAAAAAAAAAAAATTTTTTTTTTTTTTTTTTTTTTTTTTTTTTTTTTTTTCTCCTCGGGTTCAATCACACTAACTACAATCCAATACAGATTTTACTCTTATTTGCCAAATGGATCTTTATTACAAGATAAATCGCTTTTAATACAATCTATTAAACCGTAGTTTTCCATACATTCTATAAATGTTTCGGATGCCGAATCAAATAAAGAATCCAATTCGTCTTCGAATTTGGTCGCACACTCTCCGATAAAACATCCGGTGACGATCAAACATTCCATGACCCAAGGTTGATAGTTATTATGGTTTCTCCAGCAGCGAAATGTCAAAACTTTATCATCAAAAAGGCTTCGAACTCTAGGAGATAGAGATGATAAATCAGAATCGACGATGGTTTTTAATTTTTCTTTCAATTTGGGAATAGCTTCTTCGAACTTGTCGACTTTGATACCCGTATGCACGGATGGGATCTGAAAATAGACTTCGAGCATTCTCAAAATGGAAGCGGCAAATTTACATTCTCTCGGTTTTAAATCTGGATCGTCCATATGATTCGCGGGGTCGACCAACATTGCTTCACCCGTATCATCCCAATTTGCAAGATGAACGCAATCTCGAAGTAGGTGATGAAAAATGTTCTTGACAGAATCAAAGTAATTCATTATCAAATATAACAATTGTGTAAAAAGGGATTGTATACAAAAAGTTTTAAAATACAAAGCATAAATATTTTTCATTAAACAAACGTTTATATATACTTGTAGTTCAACACAAAAAAAAAAAAAAAAAAAAAAAAAAAAAAAAAAAAAAATTTTTTTTTTTTTTTTTTTTTTTTTTTTTTTTTTTTTTTAAGTTAAAGATGTTTTTTCATACTCGGACAATCTTTGTTTAAACTCAGCATTTTCTTCATTTAATCTAATAGTTTCTGTCTTAAACTCAGCATTTTCCATATTTAATCTAATGATTTCTGTCTTAAATTCAGCATTTTCTGCATTTAATCTATAGTTTTCTGTCTTAAACTCTGTATTTTCTACATTTAATCTGATATTTTCAGTTTTGAATAGGGTATTTTCTGTTTTTATAACATCGTTCTCGGCATTTAGTTTAACAATTTCTGTTTTAAGCTCGTTATTTTTTAACTTTAATTGATCATTCTCGACATTCAATCTAGTATTTTCATTATTTTGTAAATGATCTATTTTTTCCCATAAACGTCTGATTTCCACATACAATATTTTATTTTCGTTTTTGGCAGTTTCTAGTTTACCTCGCAATATTTTGTTTTCATTTTCTACAGATTCTAGTTTCTTTTTCCATTGAGCGATTTCGTTTTCGTGAACCATTCCAATATCCTTAATTTTAATTTTGCAATTCGTTATAACACTGCTCTGCAGGTTTATCTCGATATTATCGTAATTTACTCAATAAACGAATTTTTAACAAAAGGTTACACTTTATACAATCTCTAAATCATCAAAAAAAAAATAAAGATGAAAGACATTTTGATTCAATTTAAAATAAAGATGGAACAA
This sequence comes from Salticus scenicus, assembly GCA_963930645.1. NCBI lineage: Eukaryota > Metazoa > Arthropoda > Arachnida > Araneae > Salticidae > Salticus > Salticus scenicus. The sequence goes on along the minus strand of OZ005648.1, from coordinate 95,368,609 downwards.
CAACTTACTTCTTCGGCAAAAATTGAAAACGTATTTCGATCTAATATCCAATCTTGTGATATTAAAAAGAACGATACCGTTAGTTTGAAGACATTGAAATTAGAATTTTTAGGACATGTATTAAATGAACTGGGATTCACTTTGTCACAAGTTTTGAAACTTTTAGAGACTCATACATTTGTTCACCCGGATATCGTTGCAAAAATTATGAGCACGATGGAAGATATTCTCAACGATGGTGATCGTGAAAAAATTAAATGTATGTTATCTCAAAGATTAGTCGAAAATGAAAAATTATCCCATATATTAGAATTACTTTCAGAAAAGAAAATTTTCAATATCGATGCTTTGCTGGCCGTAGATGGTTTATTAAGTCATCGTGGTGGCCAGGAAAAAGATTCTTCTGTAAGTTTACCTGATTATCGACGAGAAAATTATATTCAAAATTTACAATATTATCATGATAAAAAAGAAGAACAACAATCTGTTAAAACCCTTTTTGATAATAAACCCGAATTTTTAAAATTACATGTTAAAACTATTCGGGAAATGTATAAATTATTGGCGGAAGAAAATATTCCGGAACCTACTAAACAAATTTATCGTGTCGTGAGAGGATGTATAGATGAAATGACACGAGTCGTATTACCAGTTGATCCAAATTTCACAGAAAACGATGAGATGGATATTAAAATTTTGGCTAAATGTGTTTCCATGTACAATCGAACCATGGGAATGAAAAATATCAAGGATTTGGTACAATATTTAAACTTGCAACCTTCTACTGAATAAGTAAGTAAAAAAAAAAAAAAAAAAAAAAAAAAAAAAAAAAAAAAATTTTTTTTTTTTTTTTTTTTTTTTTTTTTTTTTTTTTTTTTAATAATAATAAATATTTTTAATAAATATTTTACGCGAACACTCTTCTAAATAATTTATTGAAGATTTTAATCTTTCGATATATTCATTATTGCTAATAAAATTATCTTTTATCATATTATCTACCATACGCCTCATTTTAAAATAATCTATCCCTATTGATTCTAATGTCAAATATAATTTATTCATATATTCTTTACTCTCATATAAATCATCTTGAACCGCTTTAGTAATATCTGTGTCAAGGGATTTTGTCGATAGTTTTTCTATTCTGGCAACATTCTCTCGAACTGCGTAATGAAAACTATGATATTCATTAGTCCATTTATCAATTATTATATGCATAAGAGTAAAAACATCAATAATACGAATAAATTCCTTATCTTTTTTAATTAAATTATCAATATTCCTTTCTAAAGATTTTATTTCTTCCTCAAATGAATTAAAATCGTGAATTGTACCATCAATTAACGATTTCTTAAAATACATCATTGTATTTGAGTAATCGAATTGCAAACGTCTTGCGACATTTTCCAAAGATGCCATAATATCGTTATTTTAGTGCAGAAAAAATTATAGTTTTTCTGAAACAACGTAACTCTCTTATATGCTAACTTAAAAAAAAAAAAAAAAAAAAAAAAAAAAAAAAAAAAAAATTTTTTTTTTTTTTTTTTTTTTTCAGAAAAGGTTTTCTAAAATTGAATATTCCTTCGAGTCCAAGATGTAGTCGTTTTCATTTTTGAAAATTAATTAATTAGTTAATTAACCAATCATCAATTAATTAATTAATTAATTATCAAAAATGAAAACGACTACATCTTGGACACTCGACGGAAAATTCAATTTCAGAAAACCTTTTTATAACAGATTTAAAAAAAAAAAAAAAAAAAAAAAAAAAAAAAAAAAAAATTTTTTTTTTTTTTTTTTTTTTTTTTTTTTTTTTTTTTGTCAGAAAAAGTTTTCTAAAATTGAATTTTCTTTCGAGTCCAAGATGTAGCCGTTTTCATTTTTGAAAATTAATTAGTTTATTAACTAATCATCAATCAATTAATTAATTAATTAATTATCAAAAATGAAAACGGCTACATCTTGGACTCGAAGGAAAATTCAATTTCAGAAAACATTTTCTAACAAATATTATTTAAAAAAAAAAAAAAAAAAAAAAAAAAAAAAAAAAAAAATTTTTTTTTTTTTTTTTTTATGTCATCCAAACTTTCTTCTCACATGTTTTCATTTTACCCGTCAAGCGAGTTCCAAATTGATGATAACGATTACCATTTGCTATATAATCAATAGTAATCCAATTTGTATGAGGATTTACCAACAAACTATAAAAATAGACTAAATACAAACAAGTAGCGTCAAATTCTAACGTACCTGGTTTTGAAAATTTTTCGGCAATTTCTCTAATTTCGTTTAACACAAATTCTTTTTCTGTCATAAAAGGAAAATTTTCATAATCAAAATGCGGAGCATTGTACCAATAATTTTTGTTATCTGTTAAAAAGTAGAAATATCCAAAAATGCTTTTATTTTCTTTTATCGATTTTATATGTTGTTCTCCTTCTTTTTTAAAGGCTCCGACTAATTTGGGTGTGATATTGTAAAACATACTCCATATTTTATTTTGTTCTCGAAGTTTACTGATTTTATTTATATTTTTTACTAAAACCTTTTCAATCAAACAATCTATTGATTGATTTGCCTTACTCAAAAGGTTCAAATCGTAATAATATTTAAAATTTTCCATTTCGAGTTTATAAGACATTTTTTATTTTCTTATATATAGCTTGATATGTATATATCTTGATTTATAAATTATCTATATTCGTTCGTCTTAAATTTTTAATGACAACTCCTTCATAATAAACCATTACCATATCCTCCGACTTTGATATTTTTTGAGGTGGTGATGATAATTCTTCTTGATCCGCAATACTTATGTAACTAAAATTGTCGACTTTTAAGCTAATATCGGTACGGCGTAAATGATGAAATTCTTTTTGAAAACTACATACTAAATCACTTTCATGAAACGATGTATTTTTAGTCGTTTTTAAGTATTGTCGAACGGCCGATTTCACGTCATTCATGGTCGTCATGGTTCCAGACATTAGCTGTATATCCATATGTTGCTTAAATTGAATATAAATATCCGCATGAAATAAATAATCGTATGTAAATTCGATTACATACTCGGGTTCTTGCCTATATTTTAATTCACCTTCTTTTAAATTCATAAATTTTCTTAAATGATAATAGAGTATAAAAAAACATCCTTTATAGGATTGTTCTACGACATACACGTCTTTTTTATACGTGTTGGTTTCGACTTGTTTCGAAGTTAATAGCGGAGCATAATCGGTAAATTCGGCGTCAAAAGGTATGGCCACCACACGATCTCTAAATGCCGGCGAAGCTTTACATTCGGGATAATTGTTCGTGGAGGCAAATAATTTTGCCGTAGGTATTCCGCCAGAATTTTGTTCGTACATGTTTCGGAAAGTCACGAATGAATTTCCCGTAATTTGTTTGACGCGGTTTTCATCGATTTTCTTTTCCAATTCTTCGAGAGTGACCATTCGACAAGAAAATAACGTAGAGGCTAATTCGGGTGTAGCGTTATTGACTGAAGAATGACCCGGAGACAAATTTTCAGATTGAATCGAATGATAATACCCTTCGAGAACTCGACCCATCAATTCAAAGAGTTTACTTTTTCCATTACGCGTTAAACCTTTCCAAACAAAAAATTTTCGTTCATAATTTGTCGCTATAAACACGCTCGCTAATATATCCAACATATACATAAACACATCGTATTCGAACGACATACATTTGCAAAGATTTATGTAAAAATGTAGCATGGATTTCGATAAATCATCTATGTCATTATACACATTTTTAACGAGTTTATAAAGCGTATCGTATAAAGTATCCGTTTCGTCTAAAAATAAATTTTTTAAATAATAGAGAAAAAAGGTTTTATCAGTCAACGTTTCGTACAAAGCAGCATAAGTCGAAGAAGTATGACACAATTGAATCATTTCGTGTCTCGAAAATCCAATATTTATCGATTTATCGGAAAGATAAAAATCGGGAACGACGCCACCAATATGACCCGTCAACAAATCTAAAACTCCGTTATTTAATCGAATAAACCATTTGTGCGAATCCATTTGAATGGTTTTTCGTTCCATACTCGTATCGCTATTAATGGCCGAAATGACGATATTAACATTAAATTTATTTAATAATTCTTGATCGGGACCCCCTAAACCTCCCGATGCATTATATTCATTGATAAATTGTTTAATCTTATTCCATAAATTATTCATATGATCTACGATTTCACCCGACAGCTGAATTTCTTGCCAAGTTTCTTTCAGAGCGTTCCATACATACCGATTCGCCCGTTTCAAAGCGTTTCTCAATTTAAGAACTCGGATAGGTAAATGTCTGTCTTGTATGTTTCGAATCAATTCGATCATTTGATCTTGCGTCGTCACAGACAAAATATTTCGTTTGTTATTTTCAATGATAAATCTTAATTTTTCTTGATAACTTCTATGTTGTTCCAAATATAAATTATTTGCACAAAAATGTATGGTATTGATGGAAATATCCGTAATTTCATATTGTATAATTTCTGGCTTGAAAGAGCAAATTCTGTCTAGCAGAGAATGAAAAGATTCGTCTAAAATTGAATATAATTCTTTGGCCATCGATAAAGAATCTTTTTGATAATGTTTACACAAAGCATAAAATATAGGTATGAAATAATATCCTTCGTTAAATTGCATGATGGTTTTAATGGGGTTAGGGTTATTGAAAAGTAATGCGTGTTGAAATTGCAATGACAGATGTAAATCTCGAAACAATTCTGGAATTTGAGAACATTTCGATTCGAGCATCCTTTCGCGATTAAAACGTTCGAACCACATTTTTATAGCATGGTTATTTGTTTCGAGTTGTTTAATAGTGACAGAATTCAGTTTTAAATAGTGATAAGATTTGAGCAAATTACAATTATTGAAAGCTAATATTTTCTTTTTAGTAATAAAACCCATTTCATTAGAATTTTTATAAAGAAACGATGCCACATCCTGCATATCTACCGAATTATTGCTTTTTTTACCGATGGTTGTAGGATAAAAAAGCGCATGAGTTTGAATATTGACGACGATAGGCATCATGCATTGTTTTAATTTAGAAGGAATAAAATCTTTGGAAAAATTTAAAATTTCTCGAAATAAAGATTTTGCATTATCTTTTCGTTTGGGAAAACTTTTTCTCAGTCTTTGTAAATCATCGTTGTGATAGTTTAAAACATTCAAAACGAACTTATTTCGTTCGTCTGTGTAAATTAACCTAACCGGTTTATACGGATAAGTATTAGGTTTAGCGGCTCCGGTTAACATCATATTTTGTACTATATCTAATCGATATACATCTTTCCCCATCAAGGCTTGTTTAAATTTATGTTGTAAAAATTCACAAAATATTATATAATCATCATGTGCAATTTTAAATTCTGGCAAATGAATATGTATCCCTTTCCCTTCTTTTCTCATAGCTATAATATAAGTAAAATTTTGTACGTGTGGCAATAAAGTTGTTTTAAGTATACAATCAATCAAATCTAAAATTGATTTTAAAGAAAATGGAACGGAAATTTTGTAATCAAAATCTAAAAAAATGGAATGCATGCCGGCCGATGATAAATCCATCGTTAAAGAAGGAGGCGTAGTTATACCGATCCATACTGAAACAAAATTTGGATAATCTGTAGGTGAAATCCAAAATATACCCCCGTTAATATTTAAAATAATATAAGCTTCAGGGGGCACTTCAATTTTACTATTTACTTTATGTAAAAAAGGAGATTCAAAATTCATTTTAAAATCCTAAATGAAAAATTAATATTTAAAATGTATCTTTCTTTTATATACTTGCTTTCTTTTATATATTTGCTTAAAAAAAAAAAAAAAAAAAAAATATTTTTTTTTTTTTTTTTTTTTTTTTTTTTTTTATTCTTGAGTTGTTTCCGCATCCATCGGTTTTTCTTCATTATCTTTTAATTTTACCTCTTCCTTTTCTTGAGCTATTCGTTTTCCTTCATTTTTCTTTATATTATCAACATGCATATATATATGAACTTTACCTCTGTTTGGTGTCGTATTTGTTATATAAGGAGAAATCAAAAGATGCTTTTCGTCATTATAAAGTATTAATTCTTTATCTAATTTCATGTAAATTTTTGACAATTGACTTAATCTCCTTAAAGTTCGTATATATTGTCTCATTTGTAAATAACTCAATATTTTAATATCTATTTCAGAAGAAGATTCATCTCTCCCACGAAATTTTGCTTCAACCATTTTTTCATTCAATTTTTTTCGGTTCATTATATCGGTTCTCAAATCATTTATCTCTTTCTGGCCTATTGATATCATCTTCGTTATACTTTATTTTTTGTAATTAAAAATCTATTGTAACATACTGAGGCGGAGTTAAATCTTTTACCAAAGAAATACATTCGACGATTTTTTCGCATACGTCCAATAATTGTCGATCGTTATTTTCGGGGGTTTTATATGGTTTTACGAGTATTTTAATATCATATTCAGAATCCATATTAATGTTTGCTTTATCATCTACTCCGATTAAAAATATAGGTTCGGTGTACATTCGTCGAATATGTTCCGATGCTTTGTAAAATCCATACATATTCATCGAATTGTATGCTTCGTTCCGAGCAAATATTTTATGTGCGTATAACCGAATAGGTTTTAAAAATCCATTAACTACTCTATGAACATAATGATCTGCACCTAAACTCCACAAAATAATTTCTATATCCATTGCTCGTAACATTTTTATAGTAAAATCTAATTTAGGACGCACATAAAATATATTATTTTTATAAACACCTAAAGTTTCATCCATATCTAATACGACTACGATCATCGCTTGAATTGAAAAAAACAAAAAAAAGAAATGAGACCTAAAGAGAAACGTTCGAGTAGTGGTCATTCAGATACGATTAATATTATAATTCAGAATATTCAAAAAGAAAATCCTTATTACGCTGTATCCAACTGCGTTTATCATTTTAAGAAACCGTGTCTAACATTACTTAATAATTTCAATTTAGAAAGATTTCATTGTTTATTTCATTACAAAGCTATGCAATGGCGTTCATATTCTCTTACAAAGTCTTGCGATATACCCGAATTATTTTACGATATGATGGTTTTGAATAAAATTTTAGGAGATAAATATGTCCTTCCATTTGCTGGCCATTTTCGAGAATCATCCGGTTACACTATTGGTATGTTTCGTCAAAATATCGGTTTGTATCAACCTCATATAATTAATAGAAATCATTTTATTGAAATTGTTTTTACAATGATTATATTTTTTATAGCTACTTGTCATCGATTAGGAGGTTATGCACCTGATATGAAATTTTTTTCTATATTATATACAGAAACACATCCGGTTTTATGTGATATTGGAAAAAATAATGTAGATAATAGAGAACGAATCGTTGATAATGTAGAACATTTTAATAAGAAAAAATGGAAAAAATTTATGAAAAATAAAACGAACAAACGCGTTATTCAATATTTAAAATTATATTTTCCAAAATTTTTTCAAAAAAAGAAAAAGGGTAAACAATGTATTTTAAATGAAGAAGATGGTCACGCATTTTCAGATGAGACTCATGCGCTTGTTTGTAAAAGCGACAAAAAAAATTTATTGGATATTATTAAAGAATATAGACATTTAATTTCAAACAGAATAATCTCTTCTGGTTTATTAATAGATTGGATAGCATCTGTAGAAGATGAAGAAATCGATCATTATTTTGAAGATTTTTAAAAAACATATATTATATAAAAGCGCAACATAAAGCGAAACCTAAAACTCCACTTATACACATACATTCTAATATATGAACACAATGGTTATTTTTACGCATATAATAATCTTCCGTATAAAATATTGAACCCATTTTATCTTTTTTCTTATAAACCGTTTCCTTTAATTCTTCAGCATCTAAAGACATTTCATAACCATTTACTGTGATGGGTTTGTAAAAAATACCGTTTTCTAGTTTTAAATAATATGGTTTTTCATTTTTTCGTGGAAAATATTCATTACCGTATTCATCCAACGGATATCTTTCTCTTCCCATTTTAAAACGAGCTATATGTCCATCATTCGCAATGAATTCACATTTTTTCCACTTGGGTAGAATTTCATTACCCATTTTATCTTTGGCGTAGATTGGAACACCTTTTATTAAAATAAAAACATCGGGATATCCTTTTTTAGGATAAAGTTCGTTATTTTCAGCATCTCGAGCATATCGAAACAATCCATTTCTATCCTTGGCAAAAATAACTTTATTTTTTATATAGACATATTTCTCACACCCATTTCTGTTTTTTGGATAAATTTCATCTCCTTTATCATTTTTTAAATAAACATTCATATTTTTTAAACCAAAATAAGAGAAAACATTTAAAAGAAACTGTTAAATATATACGTTTCTATTATATATATAAAAAAAAAAAAAAAAAAAAAAAAAAAAAAAAAATTTTTTTTTTTTTTTTTTTTTTTTTTTTTTTTTTTAATAACGAAGGTATAGTTTTATTCTTTTTTGAAAAATTAATTTATCAAAAATTGCGCTTCTGCCTTTGTTACACAATGTGGTTTTTCATCTACAGTGACCAATTCATAAGGTGGTAAACACAAACATATAAAATTTTTTCGATTTTTATATAAAAATATTCCTTGTTCGCAAACATCTTTGTTCAGTTCTCCACAATCCTCACCTCTGAAAAATGTCGAATTAGTACAAATACATGACCAATGGGGTGTTGGATCGTTTACCATCATCATGACACCTCCCTTATCTTCTTTACACGGAACGGGTTCGTATTCAATTTGACATATTCCGTTAATACACTTGGCATTTTTTTCAATGCAAAGAAACGAACAATCATCTATGCACGGAATATTTTTAGTGGTACAATTTTGACGAAACGTAGGAGCTTCAGTTCGAATATTTATCATATTTTTAATATCACGATCTTCGGTTCGCATACTTTTCCATATCCATGCGTATGCTAACCACATCAAGAAAAACACGATCCACGTATGAAACATGCTTTTTTTTCTTCCCCCAGCTTAAGTCAAGATGACAAATAGTGAAAGACCGATCGATAAATATGAACTAAAACGTAATTCAACCACAAATCTTCGACCTGTTAATAAAGTTAATAAATGGAGAGATGCATGGATGGCTTGTCATAAAATTGTAGAAGAATTTACTCTCATAGACCTTAAACAATTTCATTGTGTATTTGAACGTTGGGTTCCCATTTTAAATTGGATTTTTGATCAACCCATTCTTCATTTAAATCGATATGAACCCATCTTTTATTATTCTAATCAACCCAATGGGCCTAAAGAAATTATTAAATTATACATGGATGAAAATTTAACGGACGAAACAATAACGGTTTATATTATTTTCAACTTGTACGAGTTTCAAATTATTAAAAATCGCTATTGTCGCGATTATACGAAAACGACTCAAATACATTATAATGAAGCACGTGGAACTATTAATATGTCATTGATGGCTGAAAACGAACAACAAAATCCAGCCGAATACTTTAGAACCATGACTTGTTGGCACTTATTGTTCATTTATACTCTTCATGCGTTGGCTCATTGGGAGGCATACGATAAATATGAACATTGTCATTACGATACGCATTTGTACATGAGAGATTCGCCTTTTTTCAAATTTTATTTTTATGGTCAAATAGTGTACCACAATAAATAAAGCAAGCATGCCGAAACCAATGAAAATACCTATTAGTTATGCTATGAATGTATTAAATAATTCGAATCGAGGATATGCTAACAAACCGGATGGTATTTCTTTATCCGAATTGGAAAGTATATCCGATGATAAACAATTAGTACCCGTGGCTAAATTAAAACCTCATTTTAATAAAGCTCGAAATTACAAGGAATTCAAAAACAGCATATCCGTTCCCGATGCACATTGGATTCAAGTCGTCCAAAAATCACCCGCACTTAGAAGTTATGCTTTACGATTCATGAGTAAAGCCCATAGAGATCTGATTAAATCACAAAGATTAAATCGTAACAATTTTGGTAGCGATAGAGGTCGTCATTCTAATAAAAAGGTTAAAACCATATCGAAATTGGGTCAATTTTCGGACGGTGAAGTTTCAGATGCCGATTCTGATGTTTCCATGCTCTCCATCGATCCTTCGAACGACGAATGCGACGACACGGACGTGAACCTTCCATTGCCCGTGTGCGCCGGAATCAGACGCGTCTGCAGAAAATATGATTCTCAGCGGCGATACCTTCCCTATGGAAAAGATGAAAGTGAAAAGAAACGTTATCGCTTCAAAGTTTCTTATAGATAAGTTTTTATTTTAATAAAAAAACGAATATTTATTTTAAACTATAATTGGGTTTTCTAATGGATTATAGGCTAAGGGAATTAAAGTTTGATAATCGGTAGAAAAATGTTGCGTATAATTTAAAGGTAATGATGATTTTATATCATTGTTGAGAGAAAGTAATTTAAATCTAGATTTACATTCAGACAATCGACCCGAAACCATTCGAATAGGTATAACTTCTTCCCGTGTAGTGGGAGGACCGAAACGAAGTTGATCTTCTTGACTAACGGGTTGATAAATAATATCTTTTGCAATATATTTAAAAACCCAAAGATTAATTCTTTGAGGTAAAAATCGCGTACTTGCAAAAAATTCCATATTCAACACATTTGCGATTCGAGGTACATCGTAATTCAAAAGAGTTAAAAATTTATAAATTTCGGTTTCAAAATCATCACTTTTGTGATACAGTATTGCATTGTCTAAATGAGATCGATTCAATTTTATTCTAATACATTTCATCGGAAAAGATTTAATATCGAGTTCAGTTACATGATGTAAATAAAAATTATATTCACCCACACATATCATAAAATTAATACCGAAAGGTTTAGAATCTCTCGAATAAACATCTTCGGGATTATCAAATCGTCGATCGTAACAAACAAAAGATGAAGAAGCGTAATCCATCGGAATCATTTTAAAATAAATATCGATAACGACATAATCTTCTAACTTTGGATACTTTTTCTGTTTTAAAAGATCTAAGACTAAACTTTGATATTCCATAACTTTTAAAACTTGATTTACTATTTAAAAAAAAAAAAAAAAAAAAAAAATTTTTTTTTTTTTTTTTTTTTTTTATAGTCTTTTTAGATAAATTAAAAGTATCACTTATATAAAGCATTTTTGCTTGATTTTGACAATACCATTATTTTGTAAAGTTTTTGTTGTTTTTTAACAAATTTTATATTTTATATCGAGCACTTTTGCAGAAATTGATGAATACCATTTTTTACGATCGAGCGCTTCAATATACATTTTTACACGAATTCATGATGTCATGTTTTTTGCTTCATGATACGATCGAACGCTTCAATGTACTTTTTTGCAAGAATGCATGATGTCTTATTTTTTGCTTCATGTTACGAACGGTCGCTTCAGTATACATTTTTGCACAAATTAGTATTGTCATGATTTTGTGATCGAGCGCTTCAGTATACATTTTTGCACGAATTAGTATTGTCATGATTTTGCGATCGAGCGCTTCAATATACATTTTTACACGAATTGGTATTGTCACATTTTTTGCTTCATGTTGCGATCGAGCGCTTCAATATACATTTTTACACGAATTGGTATTGTCACACTTTTTTGCTTCATGTTGCGATCGAGCACTTCAACATACACTTTTGTATGAATTTATTACCCTGTATTTTTTAGCATTTAAATAAAATGATGTCACTTAAGAAATATTTTTTTAAAAAAAATTAATATATTTTTTGTCATTTTAACACTTTCATTTTTTCTAATAAGTTTACTATTTCGACCCGTTTTTTCTAATCAGGAAGTGAAACTCTGGAAAATGACTTTACAATTAGAAAAAATGAATGCAAATATTAGATTTATTAGAAAAAATCAATTTTTTAAAAAGTATGTTTATATACCTTATGAAGACAAAAATAATGTAAAATTGTATGATATATATTTATTCCTTTTTTTGGCATTATTATATATTAGAAGAATATATACATTATTAAAAATAATTCTAATGAATAAATATTATAATAAAAATGAGTAAAACATTTTATAAAAATCATAATTTAACTATTTACGTGTTTTTTTGTTTATTATCAATAGCATTATTAAATATATGTTTTTGTAAATCATTTTCTGCATCGCTATAATAATTTAATAATGATTTTGTAAATAATTTAAATTTATTTATAAATTCATCAACCTCAGATAAATGATTGGATTTTTGTTCTATAAGTTTTTCGACACGTTCGATATTTTCTTTCACTTCGATATGAAGGTCAGCGGATTCATTATCAAATTGATTAATTGCTTGATCTAAATTTTTAAATGAATCGATAATGGCGAAAATTTCTTTGTCTTTAGAAATTAAATTTTCAATATTAATTTTCAATAAATCTAACTCTTTTGTAAATTTTTCTTTATCTTGAATATCACCATCATTTAAAAATTCCAATTCTGAAATTCTTTCATTATAAGAATCTATTATGCTATCAATTACCTCTTCTAAAGAATTCATATAAAAACCCGGAACAGAAACCATTATAATATTCTTAATTTATTTAAATGTAGAAAGAAAAGAAAAGGTTTGAATGTAATTTTTGTCTATTGTGTCTGATTATATATATTATTTTCTCTCATATTAAAAAAAAAAAAAAAAAAAAAAAAATTTTTTTTTTTTTTTTTTTTTTTTTTTTTTTTTTTAGATTTAGATTATAAAAGATTCTTTTCGATTCGGTTCAAGATGTAAATGTTTTCATTTTTTGAAAAATTAATTAATTATTAATTACTAAATAATTACTAATTAAATATTAATTAATAATTAATTAATTTTCAAAAATGAAAACATCTACATCTTGATCCGATCCGAAAATAATATTTTATAATCTAAATCCTAAAAAAAAAAAAAAAAAAAAAAAAAAAAAAAAAAATTTTTTTTTTTTTTTTTTTTTTTTTTTTTTTTTTAACACATATAGTTATTTTCATTTTTGAAAAATTAATTGTCAGCTTCTATAGACGGGTAACATTCATATTCTAAATTATATTTATAACATTTTGCATCTTCGACGACCACATTTACGGATTTAGGAATTGCGACGGTGGGTGTTTGATGTACGCGATCTCCATGTTCGAAAAATTTTTCTTCGAAACAAAATGAAATCCCGTTTCCACGTAATGCATTCAGTTCCATATTTCCGATTTTCATACCGCCATTTCGACTTCTTCCTTTGACGGGTTGATTTGTCACTCTGTCCGTAACGCAAGAAATTGGAGCGTATAAATGTTCGCATGCTAAATAAACTACCGAAAAATAAAATGTTTTTCCGTAAAAAGCTTTTGCATTTTTAATTAAAACACCGTTTGAATTTTCCACACGCACAGCGTCTTTTCCACCACCGAACCGGATACTTTCTAATATTTGTCCGGGAGACATCCGAAACATACAATAAGGATTAATAATCAAATCGGGTATTACATTTCCATCTAACGTCGGCAATTTATCTTGGACTCTGATGACGCCTTTTTGACCGTGTAAACTACACAATTTATCTCCGGTATTACAAATATGTTCTTGTTCCAAACTGATCAAGAGTTTATCCTCCGTAATAAAACTCTGTATAATTCGGAAAGGTAACTTATTGAAATGAATGCGATATTCGCACGGAGAAATTGTATATACCTTCACGTGAATAGAAAAAGGTTCGACTTTTAAATTTTTGCCGCTAATTAACGTTCCTAATAAATCAGATTCGGGATCCTCATCACCGTAAACGGGATAAAATTTAACCCATGTATTGGGTTCGGATTCTAATTTAAATCGTAAGGTATAAAATCGACAACAATCAAACGAGCGAAAATCTCGGCGTTTGACGATACAATCTTCTTGCGTACATCCTTTAAAACTCATATAACTGACCATAGGTTGAGGCATTTTTAAAACAAAATGATTTGAAATGCCATCTTCTACCGGAGGTATTAAAGTTTTATGATCGGGTGTGGGAGCTCGAAAATAAGCCGATATGGTATCCATGAAATAAAATGCGTATTTCGGATCGGTAGCTAAAACGGCATTTTTCATAGCATTGAAGGCTAATATGTCTCTCGGAAAAGCGGTGTGGTTAAAAAATTGATTAAAATCTACGTGATAACCGGTAACGTAGGAAAAACAACCATCGTATACATTTTCGTTTCCGAATATGCGTCGCATCCAATATTTTTTATCGTAAGGAGTCACCCAGATCGAAATTTCGGGTAATTTTTTCATAATGAGGCCGGCTTTATAACGAATGACTATAAATTTTCCTTTTTCGTAACATTCTATTGATTTAAATTTAAATTTGAGTTTTAAAAGATCGATTTCATCAAAACATTTTTTAGTGACCGGTATGCAAGCTTCGTTCACGACAACATAATAGGAAGAAGAATCACGACCACCGTTTTTTATTTGTTGCGGCTGTTCGAGTTTCAACGCATTCCAAAAATTTTCGTCGTATTCGTTTTCGTAATAAACGGGATTCAAATCATCCGAAGTCGATACGATGGTGTCTCTCACCATCATGGTCGTACGTCCTACATTTTTCGTTTCGAAAACACCCAAGATACATAAATAATGTAAATAACTCGGATGAAAGGATTCGACCGATTTCACTTTTTTAGATATTTGTCTAACGAGAAGGTACAAGAGATACGGGTTTAACGGATAAAACTGAGTTAAAATTTCTCGATAACAACCGATATTTTTTTCTTTAAACACTTCACCATTTGCCGCAATTTCTCGATGAGATTCTTGCGGTTTATTAATCATTTTACCGGCAGACTGAGCCTCTTTTTGATACACTGTTTTGCGCGACAAAACGTGCAACAAATAACCGTTTTCGATCGAATTGTGCACCAATGATAATCTCGATTTAATCAATTTCGAATCATGATCTCTCAGAGGTCCGTATAAGTATTTGATGAAAAGTTTGGTAAACATGTGTCCGGGACTGACAACCATTTTATTTCCTAAATGATCAATGTTAAAATGTTCTTCCTTATACAAATGATTCATATAGGCCGTTAAATCAACGCGATAAGGACAATGCGAAAAAAAATTTGGATCTGAAGTTGTTTCGGAACCGTCGTTGTGAACAATGACAATATCACCGCATTTTCTTTTGTTGTTATTTGTCGAATCGGCTACATAAAAACTCAATTCTTTTCCACGATCGTCTTTATTGTAAGAATAAACCCGAACGATTTTTCTTTGTATGACATGCGTGTTGGTCGGATCGTTCGTATATACGTAGGGAAGATGGCGTAAAAACCCTCCGATGATAAAAAATCCTCTTCCGATATCTAATTCTTGAAAAGGAAATTCGGACGACGACCTGCTGGAAACGAGATCGAAAGGTGTTTGAAAAGACCGAATGTTTTTGTGACGAATGAATAAATCGAGACGAGATCCGATCATGATAGGAAAAACATCTTTTAAATTTTTTTTACGTAAATTATAAGAAACGGAACAAGTATAAGTTGTTTTTTGTAAAATGTGTTGTTGTATATTGGTCGGACCTTCATAAATGAGATGACTTTGTAACCTATCTTTTAAAAATTGAATGAAATTGTTAACGTGCATATCATAATTATATAACATTGGTTCAATCATAGCCGGGACGTTCAGTTGCGGCATATTTGACTCGTAATTCATGTACTCTATCTTTAAAGGTTCGATCGCAAATGTATTGATGTTGATGAAGAGTGTATACGCAAAGCGATATGGTTAACGTAATTACAAAAAGACAATATAAATTTAATCCGTGTAAATATGGACTGTGTATCGGCAACTGATTACCAAAAATTGATTTTAAAAAAGATTTATATGTCATTATAAACTTTATATATTATTAAATTAAAAAAAAAAAAAAAAAAAAAAAAAAAAAAAAAAAAAAATTTTTTTTTTTTTTTTTTTTTTTTTTTTTTTTTTTAAATTTAAGATATAAACATTTTTATTAAAAAAAAATAATCAATAATTTTTTAATTTCTTTTTATCAATAATTTTTATTAATGTTAATTGATTATCTTCAAGTTTATATAATTCACTTATCCAAATAATTTCATTATTTAATATAAAACCTTCATTTTGACAGTACCGATCAGATATTATTTGAAATCGGGGTACACGTTTACACAAATGACACCATTTTTCAGGATTTCGAATAAAAGATGTTATGCATCTATAATGGGAATTGGCCTTTATATAATACAATTTTTTTATTTCACATTTCACATTATAAAAATAGAGCCGTATACATTTCGTACACATATTTAAGAGATAATTATCTTTTAAAAATACATAATATATAATATTAAGATTGTTAGAAGTGAAAGGGTAATAATTAAAATAGAAATGCCACTTTGAAAATATTTTTAAAATTAAAGAATCTTTTATGTTAAAAACAAAATCTCTTTTTAAAAAAGGTTGAATCAAATTTATAGAAGAATATTTTATATTAGCGATTTCTTTTAAAAATATGTCGGTAGTTTCATTCACTATCGGTATCGTCACGTATTGGTGACTCTTTCGGATAACTTGTAAGAAAATAGATTTGGGCAAATAAAGCGCCAAGCGTTCGACGTCGTGAAAATCTGGAAAATGAGTCCAAATTTTCGAAAAACACAAGTCCTGTAAGGAAGGAAAATCGAATACAACGTTACAATAAAACCTTCTTCCGACGAAAAACTCTAAAATATATGAAACTGAGATACGATCCTCTAAAGGTTGTATTTTTAAACCGAAACCGACCGTTTTCCATTCATTTAGATTAATGTCTTCAAGTAAAACAATAACAAAATGAATGTGGTCTTTTCTGTCGCCGCCGCAAAACCATTCGGGATAATTTGATATATATAAATCGGGTATATTTTTACAAACTTCTCGAAAATTTTCAAATGCTGACTTGTGTAAAATTATATGATAGTAATACTTTTTATTTTCTCCTATATTTAGTCTTTTTTTAAACCCACATTGATTTAGAAAAAAACAAATATCTGATTTTTCATTATTAATAAAAGTTCGGGATTGCTCAAAACTTTCAGAACACTCGTTTATAATTTTTTTTGGATCCTCATGATTAATCTGAACTACTGATTTAATAAAAAATTGATTAGTGTCCATAATATATATTTATATACACAAATCATTTATAAATTGTATTGATTCTTGAAAATGACAGTAAACTTATTATTAGAGAAATATTTAAAGTATAATATTAATTTTACCCTAATATATACTTTATCTAAAAAATTTGTTATTATTAAAAAAAAAAAAAAAAAAAAAAAAAATTTTTTTTTTTTTTTTTTTTTTTTTTTTCCTTAATTATTAGGGTTTAGATTATGAAAGATTCTTTTGGATTAGGTCCAAGATGTAGATGTTTTAATTTTTTGAAAATTAATTAATTATTAATCACTAATTAATTAGCAATTAATAATTAATTAACTAATTAATTAATTTTCAAAAATGAAAACATCTACATTTTAGACTGCCCCGGAAAGAATCTTTTTTTTTAAGATTTAATTATAAAATATTTTTTCCGATTTGGTTCAAGATGTATATGTTTTCATTTTTTGAAAATTAATTAATTATTAATTACTAATTAATTTAATTAATTAGCAATTAATTATTGATTAATTGTTAATTAATTAATTTTCAAAAAATAGCGAGTGTGGAACTTTTTTCTATATTTATATAATATAACTAAAAAAATTTTTACCAATAATTTTTATCAATGTTAATTCATTATCTTCAAGTTTATATAATTCACCCTTCCAAGCAATTTTATCATGATTTAATTTAAAACCTTCATTTTGACAGTATCTATCAGATACTATTTGAAATCGAGGTACACGTTTACATAAATGACACCATTCTTTAGGATTTCGAATAAGAAATGTTAAATAATCAGAAGAAGGATGGGACAGTATATAAGAAAATTTTTTTATTTCACATGTCACATTATAAAAATAGAGTCGTATACATTTCGTACACATCTTGAAAAGACAATTATCTTTTAAAAATACATAATAAATAATATTAAAATTATTAAGATGACAATTAAAAAAGTCATACAATGTTGATAATATAAAATAATCTATTTTAAAAATTATAGAATCTTTTATATTAAAAACAAAATCTCTTTTTGAAAAGGATTCGATCAAATTTATATAATCAAATTCATCATTAGCTATTTCTTTTACTAAATTAGTCTTTTTATTCACTATCGGTATCGTCACGTATTGGTGACTCTTTCGGATAACTTGTAAGAAAATAGATTTGGGCAAATAAAGCGCCAAGCGTTCGACGTCGTGAAAATCTGGAAAATGAGTCCAAATTTTCGAAAAACACAAGTCCTGTAAGGAAGGAAAATCGAATACAACGTTACAATAAAACCTTCTTCCGACGAAAAACTCTAAAATATATGAAACTGAGATACGATCTTTTAGAGGTTGTATTTTTAAACCGAAACCGACCGTTTTCCATTCATTTAGATTAATGTCTTCAAGTAAAACAATAACAAAATGAATGTGGTCTTTTCTGTCGCCGCCGCAAAACCATTCGGGATATTTAAATATATATAAATCGGATATATTTTTACAAACTTCTCGAAATTTTTCAAATGCTGATTTGTGTAAAATCATATGATAATCATATCTTTTATATTTTCCTTCAGGTAGTATTTTTTTAATCCCACATTGATTAAAAAAAAAACAAATATCTGATTTTTCATTATCAGTAAAAATCAGGGGTCGCTCAAAACTTTCAGAACACTTATCGATAATTTTTTTTGGATCCTCATGATTAATCTGAACTACGGATTTAATAGAAAATTGATTTGTGTCCATAATATATATTTATATACACAAATCATTTATAAATTGTATTGATTCTTGAAAATGACAATAAACTTATTATTAGAGAAATATTTAAAGTATAATATTAATTTTCCAAATATATATTTTTTCCTAAGAATATTTTCCTTTCTTTAAAAAAAAAAAAAAAAAAAAAAAAAAAAAAAAAAAAAAAATTTTTTTTTTTTTTTTTTTTTTTTTTTTTTTTTTTTTTTTAAGAAAAGAAGAAAAAGAGAAATGACTAAACCTACAAAAATTCCTTTATTATATGCTTATGATACATTAAATAAAACGAATCGCGGATATTATCAACCTCAAGATGAAGTACAGTCACCCAAAAAAAAAACGCCACCCCCCCACCTAATTCCGCCGTAAATTATCGTAGAAACATGCGACTGGTACCAATCAGTTTGTAATAACGTCTAGTTTATAATGTTATAGTTAGATTTTACTTAGGGGGTCGTCTACATATTAAAACTGACATCAACTTCATTTTTTTCAATGGTAACCCCCCTTTTTTATAATATTTTTGAATTATTTGGATCAAATCATCACGGAAAATGGTATAGTTTATATATTTCGCTCAATTTTTCATAGAGTTATAAGCTGTCAAAATTTGGGGATGCTAATGTTAAATGAATGTGACAAACATTAAATCATATCTTCCGAAATAATTATGATATTTAAATTCTGTTTTTTTTATTCGTTAGAATGAAGTGACCCAAACATATTCCATGGAAATTTTTGCTAAAAAAACATTTTTTTAATTATGAAAATTTTTAATAAATTCATATTTGAAAAAATTATGAATTATGACCTATGTTAATTTTTACACGAATAGAACGGGCATCATCAAAAACATGGGTTTCCAAATTTACAGCTCGTTCCTAACATTATTTTTTGAGTTACAGTGATATTTCATTTTTTACTGCTGTTAGGGGGGCGTCACTTGTTATAATTTGTATCATCTGTGAGTCAATATTTCTATACATTTTGACGAAAAACTATTTTAATTTACCTTTATGTTATTATAATTGTTTTCTAAGGAACATTTCGATGTTTATTATACAAATTGGCTTATTTTTTATAAAATTATCGCAATGCAGGCAAGAGATTGGGAAAGAATTCCAAAAGAAATGTAGCCCCGCCTCTATATTGCGGAAACAGTATTAACAAACCTAGTTTGCATACTCGCATATGACACTATATGTGACGCTGGTATGCATAAATGTCAATGGCATTTACTATATTGAATGCTGAAGACAAAATTTAAATGATTTAATTGGAAGTATGTAAAATAATTTTGTTTTATAATGTAAAGTTTTAGAAAAATTCTGTAAAGGCGTGGCTTTCGTTGCAGAAGGGAGTTTACTCGATTCTGAAATGTTAAGTCTTTGTTCTTAAATATTACATAACTTTTTCTAGCTTCTCACTGCTAAAATTCTATTTTATCCCTTTTGTCTTGAATATTCTAGGATTCGTGCACCTCAATTAAGTATCATGACAGTAAAAAAACGCGGTAAGACGAGGAATATTATTTGAAAGAGCAATACGCAGTGAACAATACTTTTGTTTTTTCCTTTTTTAAAATTAATATAATTGATTTTTATTAATTTTTATCAGAATTTTTAAAACAAATTTTCTGTTTTAATCTTGTGAAATTTTCGCATTTTCTTACTCTACCGTTTATGCTATTTAAATTTTATCGCATGACGTAACATAATAAAATATAAAACTTCTATTAAATGTTTTTTTAATACTGAATAATAAAGTGGTATTTTTTTTTCTTTAAGTTTTAAAATCTATTATTGAAACAAAGTGCAATTTTATTTATTTTCTATTATTCTAATCAAGGCGTAAAACTGTCGTCACATTTATTACGGAAAAAGAATTTAAAACAAAGTAATATGTCTTATTACTTTTAAAGAGATAGATTTTACACATTTATAATTAAGAATTCAAGTACAGTAGACGATTGCAGAACGGGGAATATTCGTTCTAGGCAATAGGAAACCGTTTTTTCCATATCCATGTTTATTTTCATATGAATATACACAATAATATGAATATACACTCTTTCTAGTGAAAAAATTTGTTTCATACTATTTTGTTTATATAAATATGAATATAAGGAATATTCTTAAGAAATATCGTAACACACAAATTGTGAAAGAAACGCCCACTGGAGGAGTTACAGATTTCCAAATGACGTGAAACTACATCAGCAGTCGCGAAAATATTAAATATCCTTTCTCAGATTTTAGTTTAAATCTTGTTTGATTGATTAACAATCAATAGATAATTAACCAACAATAGATAATATTTTTGTATATTATCTATTGTTGGTTTGTACGCCTAAAATTAAATGTAAAACTTTATAGTAACACTTTCATGCGAGGCTTACTGTATAAAATAAAAATATACCCAACAAGAAGTAGATAATAATTGTTAGTTAGTAGATTTTAATTGTTTTTATATATATTTTTTGTTTTTTAAATGTATTTTAACTTAAATTTTTCTCTTAAATAAAACAGTTTTTGCTTTTAAGAAGTAGATAATTCTTTTTCTTAAATATTAAACACCTTTTTTTTTAACTGCTATTAATATTATTATCATTATTACTACTGTTCTTTTACCTTGTATTTAGATTTTTGTAATTCAATATTGTAGGGTTCATATCATTGAAGCTATTATTTTTCTTCGTACGAAGTGATGTATTTAACTTTCAATAATAATGTTTAATAAATTGAAACCAATAAAAATCTTTTAATTCATAAGCTAATAAAGAAAGTTCTGCGAATTTGAATCGTTTTTTATTTTATTATAGACATTCCCGAACGTTTTTTCCGGTGTGAAATTTTATAAATAATGAATATTGGGTAGTTGATCACGATTTATTTTTTCTAAATGTATAGACGGTCCCCTAACACATTACCACGTGTAACTCTGTTTAAAATTGATTTAAAGTCTATAAATAGGTAAGTTTTCCGAACTGCCTTGATCTCAGAAATCTGAATATGAGGTCAAAAATAGGGGTCGTCATTGAAAAAAATGAAGTTTATACGTGTTTTAATATGTAGATGACCCCTTAAGCAAAATATAACTACACCATTAAAAACTAGACGTTATTACAGATCGATAGGTACCAGCCGCATGTTTCTACGATAATTTACGGCGAAATTGGGTGGGGGGGTGGCGTTTTTTTTTTGGGTGACTGTACAATATAATGAATTAATGGAACATACCGATGGCGATAAATTGCTAATACCAATAAAAAATCTCAGACAGTATTTCGCTGATGATAAAACTTTTAAAGAATATAAACAAAATATACATGTTTCTAATTCTTATTGGAATGGTGTTCTAAAAATGTCTAAAAAACTTAAAATTAAAAAAAGTGTCGATAGTAAATATGCCAAACGTTTTATAACTAAAAATAAAGTTTTAGGTGGTGGTGGTAGTGGTAGTAGTAGTAGTAGTAGTAGTAGTAGTAGTGTTAACAATAATATTGCTAAACACAAAAAACGGCGTTTAAAAAAATCTAAATATATTTCAAAATTAGGAAAATATTCGGATGCAGAAATTTCAGATGTTGATTCCGACGTTTCCATGCTGTCCATCAATCCTTCGAACGACGAATGCGACGACACGGACGTAAATTTTCCCTTGGCCGTGTGTGCCGGAATCAGACGCGTCTGCAGAAACTATGATTCTCATCGACGATATCTTCCCTATGAAAAAGACTCGAGTGAAAATAAACGTTATCGTTTCAAAGTTTCTTATGCCGACTCTTAATTAAAAATACTATAAAATAATTTATAAAAAACAAAAGAATAAACAAATGTTTTTTCTTATATTATAAAAAAATTAACACTTTAAAATTTTTTTTGATATAAAAATGGATTAGATTTTTGATAATATATATCATCAAACATATAATCACATACATTTTCCATTTTTAAAACTTTTATTAATGTCTTGGAAACTATGTCAAAAATTTCTTTGGAATTATTAAACTTTCTCACACACATAGCCGCATACATTCCAGAATATATTAAACATTCCAAAACCCAAAATTGATAAATTTCTGAAGAATGAGACTTATTTTTATTATTACTACATTTGAAAATTTTATTCTCTAATATATGAGATAAGCGTATCGAAACATGTCGTTTATTTGCCACGTCTTTCAATTTTTGATATAAATCTGAGTCAATGTTTTTCATTTTTCTAGGAGTTGAAATTCTACCGATACCGAAATATGTTGTAAAATATTCATTTAATATATTAAAAATGAAACGATACACAGCAAGTAAATCTTCATCAAAATCGGATAAATTTATATTATTCTCTTCATCAGTAAAATTGTAAGCTTTTAATCTCCAATTGGCTAAGTAAATGCATTCTCGAAGGAGATGTTTAAAAAGTTTTTCTATATCCTCTTCATCAATATATCTGATCATATTTTTGTAAAAATTGAAATACAAAAGTATATATTTTATAATAATTTGGATTATCCGAATCATAAGAATGAAAAATTGTGGCAGAAAAACAAAAATTAATAAGATATAGTCCTTATTTAAAAAAAAAAAAAAAAAAAAAAAAAAAAAAAAAAAAAAAATTTTTTTTTTTTTTTTTTTTTTTTTTTTTTTTTAAATAAAAACAAAGTTTCAACAACAAAATAAAATATTATATGTATATTCGCTTTTTGTCTGTAATATAACTTCGACAAATGGGACAATTTTCAATTTTCTCAGAACAAGTGTAACAACATGTTACATGTCCACATTCTAAAAACACGATCTCACATTCATTATACAAACAAATTTTACATAATAATCTAGTGGTATCTTTTTCAATTACCGTATTATTAGATCGTGTCATAAAAATAAGATCAAATAAGTATTTTAAAAATTTTTCAAATACTTTTACATTTGTATCTTTATCATTTTCATTCATATTTGAAATTTTACCTAATACAAATGGACATTTTAAATTTTTAACTACATGTTGTCTCAAAGGATCGTTGTATGGCTTCCAGTCATGCAAGATTATTTTGCAAAATGCACATTGTACAAAATCTTTATATCCCAAATAAAAAAAACCTAATTCGGCCATTTCTTTTGAATTTACCGTTTGACGAAAAGGCCATCCGTCGAACGTAGCCAATCTATTTTTTTGTGACAAAAAATTCAAAGAATTATAATAGATATTTTCCGATTTCTTCCTTTCCTTTAAAATCGTAGTCAAAAGCATTAGTTGAGCCACAAAACATTCTGGTTTATGTTTAGCATGATCTCGAGCAACATCATCGTTTTTTTTCCATTCTCCGATGCAAACGCCACACCAGTAACATAAAACATAATCCTCTAAATTCGTGTAAAAAAATCCGTTTGTTGCTAAAATCATAGGATCGGGATAGGATGCGGTCCATTTTTTAAAAGTGTTTAATCTATCAATTTTTTGTTTTAAATTAGAATATCTTGGCATTAAATGTAATCCCATTATTTTATTATGTGTAGTGAAATATTTATTCAATATATCAAGATCCATGACTCTTGATAAAATAAAACTGCGAAGGAAATAACGATATATATATATATATATATATATATATTAGAAAATAAATATTATTAAAAAAAAAAAAAAAAAAAAAAAAAAAAAAAAAAAATTTTTTTTTTTTTTTTTTTTTTTTTTTTTTTTTTTTTTAATCATGTTCTTTGATCTATTTTAAAATACCACTTTCCCGTCATCATCTTTTATTGATAAATCAAATGATTATAAATAACATCTACAAATAGCAACGTAAAAGATTTTATCTATTTTGTCATCATTTTTTGGACTTTCATCAGTCTGTTTTATCAAATAAAAATATAATTTCGAATGTCACTTAAATTCAATTTATCTTATTCATAACTAAATACAAGAGCTGGACCAACATTTATGTTGAATGCATCATCTATATAGCTAAGAAAAATATCAATATTAACTTGAGATAACACAATTTTTTTTTCAAAGTATCAAGGAAAATCCTTAACTCTAAATTTCAATTTTTAGTAACATTATTATTATATATTATTATTTTAAAAAATAATTCAAAGTAAATAAATTCGTTGGGCGAAGTTTCATATATGTTGGAAAACATTCATTCATATAAATATTAGCCATTTCATTTTCAAAAAGAGAATTTAATATAAATGAAAAAATTTCAATGCATACAAAACTAATAATTAAACCAAAAACCAATACTGGAAAGAAAATATGTTTTAGAATAAAAACTAAAAATTTCATATTCATATTTCTTCATAAAATGTCAAGAAAATTTTAAGATTTGTAAATATCTATAAGTATCAAAAGGTTTTATATTATAAAATTAGTTGTAAAAAAAAAAAAAAAAAAAAAAAAAAAAAAAAAAAAAAAAAAAAATTTTTTTTTTTTTTTTTTTTTTTTTTTTTTTTTTAGTAAATAATTGGAAAATAGAATTTTATATTTTTGTAAGGAAAAGAAAATAACTAAAAAATAGAATTTTATATATTTTTTTAAACAGGCGAACTAGGTGGAGATATTGGAGAAAAACTACGCGACTGTTTACTTTTGTGAGACGGCGGTGATTCTGATCTAGGAGAATGAGGGGGCGATTGTTTTTTTTCTTCTCGTTGTGGAAGAATTTTTTTTCTACTTCGTTTGTTCGGTTGTTGCTGAGCATACAATTTCGATCGCCTATCTGAAGCCACTCGTTCCATTTCTTCTTCTCCTACTGTTTCAATATAAAATTCGATCATTTCTCGAATATTCATCACATTATCTGCCTCATCATCAGAAGTTTTTTCATTTTCACTATCAATGTCCTTTTCATTTCGAAGATTCAAAGCTTTTTCTACAATATTTTTTACTTCTTCGACTTGCGAACAATGACTATATAAGGCTCTCACGGCAGCATTATGTTTTTCGAAATTGAGAGAAAAAGCTTCTTGAACATAAAATTTTGGATGCGATCCGATAATTCCATCTACCGCAAACCATCTACAAACCATTAACGGATCGTATTTGTACCAACAGCAAGCAAATTTTGTTAATTCAGAAGGATGGGGACAATCTTTAGACAAAATACGTTCGACGCAAGCTCTTTCTTCATAAGACATATTAGATTTAATGGACTCGTAAATATTTAAAATTTCATCGTGCCATCGAGAAAATAAAATAGTTTTTTCATTCTGTTGAAAGGAGACTCGAGTATGTTGAAAAATTTTTTTGTATAAACGTAAAATGATAGTTTCCATAGTAAGATATGGATTACGATTCTCTAAGACTTGATGCTGAACAGCACTGTCAATAAGCATTTCGACAGGATCCATGATTTCTATCAAAAAATTATAACTATTTTCAAATGAAAGGATAACAACTTGTTTTATACAGAACGAATATGAAAAAAAAAAAAAAAAAAAAAAAAAAAAAAAAATTTTTTTTTTTTTTTTTTTTTTTTTTTTTTTTTAATAAAGAAATATATATTTATAATATTGATATGATGAGTTAGATTTTCAAAAATGCAACATCATTATACAATCAATATTAATTTATTTTTATCATATTTTTTTCGTTAATCATTTAAACGTTGTAATTTTTGTTCTTTTTGAAATTTTTTATAAACACAAGCCAGAGTTAAATCTTTACTTATAAAATTAGATTTTATTAAAATTACTTTTGGCAATGCATTTTCCAAACACCAATATGTATATTCATTTAGAGCACCCACAACGATATTCCAATCTTCACCTTTAACATTGTTACATTGAAATATATCAGATAATACTTTTTCCATTTCATATAAATTATCAACATAGACATCAATCTTTGAAGAACGTTGTTTTGCAAAATTATCTACATTATAATTAAATAAACAATCTTCATATGTAAATTCAAAATTTTTTGCATCTAATCCTATGGTGAAAGTTTTAAAAGGTGGTATAACTGAAGTAAACGCAATACACCAAGGGACATAACTACCATAATGACTGATAAAAGTAGCATGTGCCGCATAGTCGTACGATTCGTTGTCAATTTCCATATTGTGAAAAGAAATCGAAGTAACTGAACATTTCAGAAATGAATTTATATTATATATTTATAATACTTAAAAAAAAAAAAAAAAAAAAAAAAAAAAAAAAAATTTTTTTTTTTTTTTTTTTTTTTTTTTTTTTTTAACATTATGCATTGACCAATAATACAAAAATATTCAATTATATCAACTGTTTCAATTTATTTGATTCATAATGATTTTCTAATTTTCTTTATTATATTTTGACATATGAAATCTATACGCCGCAGCTAAGGTTCGATCTTCTCCTAAAAATGTAAAATCTAATAAAATAACTGAATTATTAATTATTTTTAAATAATCATAGGTTGGTCTATCAACAGCCGCCATTTGATATGTCCAACCATCTTTCCAAAAAAAATTCATATAAATGCGATTAAATTCCACATTTAAATTATCGAGATCAATTTCATAATCCAATTTTAAAGATTTGGGTCTCTTAAAATCATCTGTGATAAAATTGTTATAATCCAAGTCTTTGTCTTTCCATAAAAAATTTTTCGTCGATAAACCAATTCTAGAAGTGTTAAATGGTGGACTGGTTGATGTCAAAGTGATAGTATATGGAATCATTTCATCATTTACTCGAATAAACGAAATATGAACAGTATATGAATATTCTAATTCAGCCATTGTTGAAAAGTTGGTTTTGAAAAGAATATTATATTTGAAAATATTATTCCATTACCCAAATATATAACCCAAAGACTAAAAAAAAAAAAAAAAAAAAAAAAAAAATTTTTTTTTTTTTTTTTTTTTTTTTTTTTTTTTTTTTTAGTTATACCAATTTTTTTCTTTTAAATATTTTTTATAAACACATGACAAAGTTTTATCGAGACTTTTTAACTCTGGTTTTATCAAAATAACATTTGGTATCTTATCTTTAATATACCAATATGTAGGTAAATCTATAGCTCCTACTATTATATTCCAACCATCGTTTGTTTTATTTTGAAGATTTTGATAAAGATTTATCAAAGCATAACTCATTTCGGATAGTTTTGCATAAAAGTTAACATGAGTTGAATAATCTGCCGGAAAAGTTTCTTCCATCATTCTGGTACAAACTAAATCTTCATACTTGAAAATCATATTTATTGCATTCAAACCTATTATATAAGTTTTAAATGGTAAATACGTTGATGTAAACGTAATGCGCCAAGGAATATAGGAATTGGATTGCTTAATAAATGTAACATGAACAGCATAATCATAATTTTTCATATTGAAAATTTGAAATATTCTTCTATTCATATCATATATATATATATTTTTTACATAAAAAAAAAAAAAAAAAAAAAAATTTTTTTTTTTTTTTTTTTTTTTTTTTTTTTTTTTTTAATTAAATAAGAAATATATTTTTTAAAATTTTATAATATTTTTGTTAAGTTTTTCCCATGCATTATCAAACATTTCAATATTGTTTTTTTCATTCAAATTTTGAGGTTTTATGTGTGCAACATCGTTCTCGTTATAATCAGATAGATGTAAATTTTCGACTTCACGGTTAATATCATTCGTCATTGTAAGATCGATCATTTCAACATCGTTCTCGTTATAATCAGATAATTGTAAATTTTCGGCTTCACGTTTAATATCATTCGTCATTGTAAGATCGATCATTTCAACATCGTTCTCGTTATAATCAGATAACTGAAAATTTTCGACTTCATCTTTAATATCATTCGTCATTGAAAGATCAATCATTTCAACATCACCGTCGTTATCCTCACAAAATTGTTGAGACTTTTTATCATGTTCTAAGGTACTACCGATTGAATTAGATGAAACAAAATTAGACATATCTGAAAACGGTGGACAAATCCATCTATAATTGAAAGGTGGGCGTCCATACATTCCATAAGGTCCAGGATAGGGTAGGGATAAGCTTTTATATGCATCGGGTGGAACAAACACGCCACCGTTGTTAATTGTTGTAGTTGAACTAAAATGTTTTACGAAAGATTGTGGTGGTTGAGGCATATTTCCATCAGTAAAAGCTGGACGAAATGGTTGAGGAGACAATACATTATCATCATTGGCAAAATTTGAAAAACTAGACATTTTCCCAAATGATTTTAAAAATAATCCTAAATTTGTTTTAAAAATCTAACTATATATATAGCAAATATACAAAAGATAAAAAAAAAAAAAAAAAAAAAAAAAAAAAAAAAAAAAATTTTTTTTTTTTTTTTTTTTTTTTTCTCCAATTATTCTATTTTGACATTATATCTTTCTCTAAAATACTTGGGGGGATCCATCATGGCTTTTTGACAAGAGCAAGTATTCGGACCTTTATATTGGTTAACAAATCTCATACAATCGTTCAAATGCCATTGTTTGCTGACTGAATTATAAACCGCATCAATTTCATTTTCTTTTTTCAATTCTCTAACTCTTATCTTGAATGCTAAAACGTTTAATTTCATTTTATACAATTCATACCATTTAAATACATTTTTTCTTTCACAAATGCAACAATTATAAAAATCTTGTAAGCTTTCCAATTGATAAGCATTACCGAAATAATTCATTATTGGAAAGGTATACTCTTTCATATTTTTAAATTTGTTGTTCAGCGTCACAAAACGTTTAGAAAACATTTCTTTTTCCAAATATTTTTTTGGAGAATTTAATGCTCGGAAACAGTAACATGGAGCCGTATCATCTGTTACTTTGTCCCAAGACCATACACAACTATTCAAATGAAATTTTCCTTTTTCATTTAAAATAAATTTTAATCGACTGTTGAAACGATGAGACAACGTTTCAAAATGTAAAACGCGAACACGATACTGACAAATTACTAAATTTTTTTCTAAAACTTTAAATTTTTTACTTGACATGTTTTAGTTAAAAGTGAAAATATAAGTAAAAATAAAAAAATACGAAATTTATTCCATACCTTTAGGTACCGCAAAATAAAGACTACCTTTAAATTTACAGTATGAAGACCGTCCGTTTAAATATTATAATAAAATTATATTTTTTTATTTCTTAAAAATAAATATATTTAATTCATACCTTCTAAGTACTGCAAAACAAAGAATACTGTTAATTTTACGATATGAAGACAATATAATTATTTTTTTCTAAAAAAATACCAAATTTTTTGGGAAAAAATCAATATAAAATAGCTATATTTTTTATTACAAAGATGAAATTAAAGTTTCAATATCTTCAGAATCACAACATAAACATTTACAACGAATTAAATTCCAAACTTTTTCATCAGAATAATGAAAAATTGGCCATTTATACAGAATTGTTGAAAAATTCTCTTGTAAAAAATCAAAATAGAATTTTTCGCCCTCTACGTATAGCCAATCTTTTGTTTTTTTATTGTTTTCTGACAGTGGAAGAAATAACTTTTTTAATCCTGTAAATGTTGGAAAATAATCTTTGTAATGAGTTTGTACATGATTTTCAAAAATCCATCTTTTTGTACCAGCAGGAAACTTTTCTTTACATAAAATACACCTCGCCTTATCTAAGTCTTGTCTCTCATCGATATGTGCTTGAAAGTTCAAATAATCATAAAAGACTTTTGGACAGTAATCACATTCTATTAGAAAAGACATAATAAATAAAGTTGAAGAAAATATAATATTTTATACCAAGAACAAAAAAAAAAAAAAAAAAAAAAAAAAAAAAAAAAAAAAATTTTTTTTTTTTTTTTTTTTTAATTAATTAATTAATTATTATTATTATTATTATTATTATACATTTTTAAAAAACCATTTATATTTTTATCTACTTCATTTTTAATGTCAATACTGATCATCGACATTATATCATGTAAACAATCCCTTATCATTTCTTCTTTAATTTTTTCGATATCATCACCAATCTTTGAATAAGCAGATACAAATCTGTTATAATTTACATAATTTTTTATCTTGTATTTATTCAATGCCTTTTCATTAAACTCTTCTCGTTTTATCTTAAAAATATTTCTAGAACGATAACATTCTTCCTCATCTTTCTTCAACACAAATCCTTCCAATGGACAATTTGAATAATTACTAGGAAATTTTTCTACTTCACTATATAAATCACCTATTGTTTCATAATGCAAACTTAAAATTGGCACATGAGGTAATTTTACTTCTTGAAATATTTTTATGGCATCGCTATACTTCATGAATGTTTTTGTATCCAACTTATAAATATCAAATGCACGAAAAAACACTTTTTTACTTCCAAACACAGATTCCGATTCAGAGTCATAATATATAATTCTATTATTTGTTCGACCAAATATTTCACCGTAAATGATAAAATTACATTTTATAATATCTTTGATTAACTGTACTTTTTGTATTAACGGTTTTATAATTTCATTTAAACCAAAATTACAAGAATTTTCCTTTAAAATCATGTTTCTAGATTGTATTCTAAGTGAATCGTTAATAAATCCAATTCCAATATTCGATCCGTCAATTTTTTCAGTAATGATCAAAGACTTGTCAGAAATAATTTTACTGTTGATGTCATGGTATCTAATAACAGTATTCGATAGATCCATCTAAAAAAATTTTAAAATCTAAAATTAATTAAAGTCAAATTATTTAATTTAACTTGTTTCGGCGAAAACTTTTTCGGGAATATTCAAATATTTTTAAGTTTATAAAAAAAATTTAAGTTCCAAATAATGAGTTTTAATTTTTTCAAAGTAGACAATTATTTTCATTTGTTTCTCACAAATATTTAATAAAAATATTTAATAAAAAGCTATCTTTTTATAAAACAAAAAATACTTTGCAAGACTGTAGGAATTGTAAGAAAATAAATTGGTAAATGTAAAAATGAGGTTTAAAATTGATCAACTTCTCCTTATTTATATATGTTCAAACGATTAAAAAAAAAAAAAAAAAAAAAAAAAAAAAAAAAAAAAACTTTAACCTACTTAAAAAGGATGTCAACAAAGTTAATAACTTTTTTTAGAAAGAATGTCATATTTCTAGGTTATCTTTATACCATGACCTAAAAAAATCATTTATTTCTTTAACATGATTAAAGATAGGTGTTGACGAATTTGATAACTTTTTAAGAAAGAATGTTGTGTTGCTAGATTATATTTTATGCCATGACCTTCTAATTTACTTTGACGAATTTGATAACTTAATCTAAATCAACATTTTTGAAAATTGATCTTATCTGAAATGATTTTAACCGCGTGTCCATTATAAAAAGAATCAATCAAATTTTCAAAAAACTAATCACAACTTTAATGTTTTTTTATTTCTTTGCATTTATTTTAAAAATATTAAAAAAAGATTAATAAAAAAAAAAAAAAAAAAAAAAAAACTAATTAATTAATTTTCAAAAATGAAAACGACTACATCTTGGACTCGAAGGAAAATTCAATTTAGAAAACCTTAAAAAAAAAAAAAAAAAAAAAAAAAAAAAAATTTTTTTTTTTTTTTTTTTTTTTTTTTTTTTTAAATCAGAAAAGGTTTTCTAAATTGAATTTTCCTTCGAGTCCAAGATGTAGTCGTTTTCATTTTTGAAAATTAATTAATTAATCATTAATTAATCATTAATTAATCATTAATTAATTTTCAAAAATGAAAACGACTACATCTTGGACTCCAAGGAAAAATTCAATTTAGAAAACCTTTTCTGACAGATAAACAAAATTAAAAAAAAAAAAAAAAAAAAAAAAAAAAAAAAAAAAAAAAAAAATTTTTTTTTTTTTTTTTTTTTTTTGAAAGTTTATAAGTTATATTTATTTAAAAGAATATATATTTATGATATTGATCAGATAAGTTCAATTTTCAAAATGATTTAAACTGATTCGATTATAGAAAAATGTAGCTGAATTTTTAAAAAAATAAACTAAAAATAGTATTTTTATAACTTAATTATGAAATTTTGAAAACTTATTGTATAAAATTTAAAAATGATCACAATTTTTATGTTTTTGAATTTATGTGAAAAATTTATCAATTTTTTAAAATATTAAAAATAAAATTTCTAAAAAACAATTAAATTAGTCATTTTATTATTTTGATATTTTTACAATAAATTTCATTATCAAACTCATTTTTATTAAAATTTTTATAACGAAATAATTATATATCCATACCTGCCAAGTTATTATTTTTGTTTTTCATTTCAAATATGAAAAAAAGTAAAAAACTTTTTTAATTTACAAAAAATATAATTAAATAAATCTTTTTAAACATATTTTTAAGAAATATTTTCAATATTGGTTAAATGTTTGACGCAAAAAAATGGAGTTGGACAAGGTATTATTAACCATCTGGTTAATAATACCTTGCCCAACTCCATTTTTTTACTCTTAATATGTTTACTTTTATAACTTATGTTATAAAAATTTTCTATTAAGAATATTTTATTCAATATTAAATTGTTTTACAGAAAGAAAACAAACAAAAAAATATAATAAAAATAAAAATTTATTATATGCAAATAATATTTACAAAAATATATACAATATTTACAAATTTACAAAAGTATTATCATAAACAATATTTTTCGGTAAAATTGTCGCAAGGTATGTAAGTTATGATAATTATTTAAAAAATTTATATTTTTTAAATTTAAATTTTGAAAAACAAAAGAAAATGTTTCTATTATTAAAAGAAATATACATTTTAAAATCTTATTGAAGTTTTACTCATAATATAAAAGTTTATATGTTTTAATAGAAAAATACTAATATATAAATTTTTTAATTTATAATTCTGTAAAATATAATAAAAATGCGTCTATTATAAAAAAAAATAATATACAAATATATACTTATATAATTTAAAATTTTGTTAAAGTTTCATTAAAAGTTTCATCAAAATATGTTAAAAATTTCAAGTTTTTTTCTTGCAATTTCTGATAATTATAATACAAGAAATTTAATTTATGTGTGTCTGGATGATTATAACTAAAATTATCCGTACTATTGGATATTAAATTAAGAGTATCTAAGCTAACATTTTTAAGCAAAGAAATAGACTTTTGCAAATTTTTTTGAATTTTTTTGGCTAACCTATAAGATTTTAATTTTTGATCAAAACTCACATACCTTTTGACAATACCCGAAGAGGATTGTCGGGTGAAATATCTTGGTTTTTTTCGATGACAAACAGATGTTTCTGGCTGCAAAATCTCATTTGTTGAAGAGGCGGTTGAAAGTTCGTTATTTGAAATGTTTTCGGAAGATGAAAAATTAGGAGTTTGATATCTTGGATTCGTGACATCATCCTCATTGGCAGTCGTTTCGATTGAATGGCTAAGGTCAGGACTCTGCTGAAATCTGGAATTGGTGACATCGTCCTCGTTGCTAGTCGTTTCCTCTTTGATCGGACGGATTATGTCGGGACTCTGAAATCTTGGATGGGTGACAGTCGTTTCCTCTTTGATATGATGAATCATGTCAGGACTTTGAAATTTTGGAATATCGTAAATGTATATATAGCAATATTCATGGAACTTGTATCCACAAATTTCGATCACTTTATTATCGAAAATACTTTTATTGCAATAATTGCAACAAAGCATAATTAACCAGAAGCACCGGAACACTAATAACAGACACAGCAGCCAGTCAGCAGGAAAATGAGTTTATGAGCAAAATGCTTCTCTATATATACGTTTTTTCAAAATCACTTGACCCCGATATCTCTAGACGCTTAAACAAGTTCAAAAGGTGAAAAAAACAAATGATATTTTATCACGAGGAAAATAATCTCATGTGAGGTCAATAGGTTTTGAGAAGGAGGTCGGAAAAACATCGCGTGATATTTCGTAACGGTTCAAAGTAATTTTTTTAAGTGCATCAGACAAGTTCAAAAGGTGAAAAAAACACTTAAACAAGTTAAGTTATCGGGTCAATTGGCACTTGACTTTAATATCTTGAAACGCTTGCAAAATATTTTCTCCTCGTGTTCTGCAAGAAATATATAAGAGTCACTTGACCTCATGTCAAGGATTTTAATATCTATGAGAAAGTTTAGATAATTCTTTTTCTAGATGAATCCGATAAGAAAATAATAAAAACAATTTAGTTTTCAATTTTTATATCTCGATATATTAATCTCTTATATAACATGTTTTTAAAAATAAAAATTTTCTAGAATTTTCCTTGAACTTTATCTATCAGTTTTTAATCAATAGATAATCTTATTGACCCATTGATCTTTTATTCATTTAATTTTTTCATGTATCGATAAATATTTTTATTGTCCATGAGAAAGAGATAAACCAGATAATATTTTTTTGTTTTTCTTAAGTAAATGAGCTTTTTTGTAAGAAACGCTCAAAAATGGAAGACATTTCAAGAACAATATCCTAATTAAGCGATAACAATTTATCTTGGTCTTTTTGTAATTACTACTAGTTTGAAATTCCTAACACCTTTCTTTACCATATATTTATATTGACGCGGAAAAATATAACTTGGAGAATACTATATGTAATTAGAATTTTTATAGTTAAAGGTTAAAAGACTTGCAATTTTTTATATATTTCATTCTTAATAAGATCTTGTAATTTAACTTAATTAACCCGTTATAGTTATAAATTTAATAAAATTATCAAAAAACAATAAAATGACCAAACTTATAAAATTATTTCAATTTTTGCAAAAATCAATTTATACAATTTTTTTAAATTAAAAATAAATACCCAAACACAAATTTTAACCCCACTTGGTTAAAAGCCTAGTTGAATTTGTAATTTTTAATTAACATAATCATTCTAAATATAATTCACTATAATATTTATTTAAAAAAAGGAACTGGATAAATTTTCGTATTTGTTGATTATCACAAATTCAACCAAGTTTGAAAAAATAAAATATAATTATAATTATATTTTATAAGTTTATCATTTAAAATTAATAAAATATTTATACTTTTATATTTATTCAAAAAATTATAATATTTTTAAATAAAACATTAAATATAATTAAATTATTTATTTTATTAATTTTATATTGTAATTTTTCAAAATCCCATAATTAATTTTGAAAATAATTCTATTTTCTCCACATTCTTCTGAATTCGATTAAATTTCTGATAATCAACACACAAGCTAAATCGTTACATTTAAAAATATATCAAATTCAGTTATTATATTTTATTTAACCATAGTTCTTATTATATTTATTTATTTCTTTATAAGAAAACATTTTCAATAATTAAATTTTTCTTCAAGTACAAGATACAGTCATTTTCATTTCTGAAAATTAATTAAGTTAATTAGATAATCATTAATTAACTAATTAATTTTCAGAAATTAAAATTACTACATCTTGGACTCGAAGGAAAATTCAATTTTCGAAAATCTTTTCTGATGATATTTAAAGTTGTAAAAAAAAAAAAAAAAAAAAAAAAAAAAAATTTTTTTTTTTTTTTTTTTTTTTTTTTTTTTTTTTTTTTACAATATTGAAGTTGAAGAAAATATATTTAAATGCTAATCGGATCAAGTAGTATTTCAAAAACAAATGATTTAGATTGTGTGTGTCGATTATTGAAAATTTAACTGAATTTTAAAATGTTATGAAAATAGTATGATTTTTAAAAAACTAACAAACCGGGAATTTTCAATAATTAACTTTAAATGTTATGAGACTAAGTTCTATTTACAAGTTATAGATTTTTAATATTAAATGAAAAATTATTAATTTTTTTTAATTTATAATTATTGTTTATCGATATTGAAATCGTTTTCATTATTTTAATAAATTTTTCTAATAGGAAGATTTTAGAAAGTAAATTGTTTTTAAGTTATAATTAACTTTCTAAAAATTATATTTTTAATAACAAAGAAATATAAATTTTCAGTTGAAAAAATTTTTCAAAGTTGTAATGTAAAAATTAAAATAATTTTCAAAGTTTTATAAAAAAAGAATATTTTACCTAAATAATTATTCAAGCAGGAATCTAATTAAAAAAATATAGAATGGAGGTCACATTACATTCTTAACCTAACCCACTTAAAGAAAATCAAAATAATTTTTCCTCATTCCCATAACCTGTTGAACTCATTCCATAAAAGTGTGTCATTTTCGAAATTACATCCTTCCTTTTGAACTCATTATTGTTATACAATAAACCTGATACGCATTTATAAATTAAACTTTGCCTTATTCCCATAACCTTTTTGAACTCTTTATCTTCTCACCATTACATATTAAGCAATCTTTTCTAGAATTTTGTTTTTCTTTTTGAACTCGTTATCATAAATTGTACTTTGCCCCCTTTCCCATAACTTTTTGAACTCTTTGTCATGTCACCATTACATATTGAGCAATCTTTTCTCAGTATTTCTAAACTCTCATAAATTATACTTTGATCCACTTGAATTTAATCGGTTTGTTATATAAATCCCACTTGAACTTTTGAACTCATTTTAAATTGAGGTCATTCAATTGGTATATATAGTCGCACTTTCGGCGGCTTCACAGATTATATTTTTTTTCCTCCGACACCATGCCAAAGGAACGAGTGTGTCAAAATCCTTCATCGTCCAAGCGGCATTTTGAGAAATATGATCTTAAAAAATATATGAGTAAACCACCGTTTGTTTTTCCAAAAAGTGTGTGTCAAAATCCTTCATCTTCGAAACAGTATTTTTATTTTGAGAAGTATGATAAAAATTATATGAGTAAACGATTGCCAAAACCGTTTATATTTCCAAAGAGTATAAAATCTCTTGATGCACCTCTTGAAGAGCGTGAACTTGAAACTATTTTTGAAGAATTCAGTATTGATTTATGGCGTCCTCCGATTCCAATATATGTTAATAAGGAACAGATATATGAATCGATACCCGTACATAAATTTGTATTGGGTGATCCGAGATTTGAAAAAAAGTTGTGTAAAAATTTTTTAAATATATTTTAGTGTTTCACAGACTCTAAAAAAATCATATTGTGTTAAAATCTTCAAATCTTGAAATGTTTGAAAGAAAATTGTATTTACTGTTATGTTTAAATATAATATTATAACACTGTTTAAAATAATATTTTATATTAAAAAGAAAATGTAAATATATTTTATGGAAAAAAATAATAAATACTTTGAAAATTTAATAAACTTTGTATTGTTTTTATATAAAATGCAGTTAAATTTTTTATAGTACAATGCTATAAAAAGAAAATTTATTAAAAAAATGGGGTTAGACAAGGTATTGTTAACTAAAACTAGTTAACAATACCTTGTCTAACCCCATTTTTTTGCATTAAACCCATAGCCAATATTGAAAAGTATTATAAAAAATAAATATGTTTCTTAAGAATATTACATCAAATATTTTTATTTTTTTAATTTTAGATTAAAAAACTGAAAAATGAAAACAACTACATCTTGGACTCGAAGAAAAATTCAATTTAGAAAACCTTTTTCTGAGAGAAAAAAAAAAAAAAAAAAAAAAAATTTTTTTTTTTTTTTTTTTTGTCAGAAAAGGTTTTCTAAATTGAATTTTCCTTCGAGTCAAAGATTTTTTTTCCTGTCAGAAAAGGTTTTCTAAATTGAATTTTCCTTCGAGTCAAAGTTTTTTTTTTTTTTTTTTTTTTTTTTCTGATAAAGTTTGGTATATAAAAGCTTTGTTCAACGCTGAGAAAATACAATTGAGTCACAATACTCTGCTTATAAAATATGTCTTATGACCGTTTTATTCATCCTATAAATAATAATTTTCTCTTGTCATTAGATGATACGATTAATCCCGAGCATGATTTACCTCATGCTCAACCTATAGATGATATAGAAAATCCGATACAATCTAATGACGTAAATTTATTAGAAAATACTAATATCGATTCTTTAATAAATTATATCTTGTTTGAAAATGATTTATTGCAAAATACCCATTTGTCGGAAACGGATAATATTTCTTATCGTCAACAACTTGAAAAAGATAATGCTCAACTGAAACGGGAAAACGACGAATTTAAAAGAATAAATAAACTATTATCTACTTTAAATCAATTGTTATTTAATGAAATTAACGAATTAAAAAGAAAAAATATATTAGTTTATATGAAATCATCTACCAAAATTAAAAACTTGAAAAGAAAAATAACTACTATATTATCAACATTGCAAAATAATGAAAATGGATTAAGAATGTCAGTTCGATATTTGGAAAAACAATTAAAAGATTCTGATTTAAAAAATGTTCCGAATAAATTAAAATCTCAAAGAAATAAAAAGCGAAAAATATATACAACTTGCAATTAAAAAAGTTTTTATATGTCAAATTTAAAAATCTAAAATAATGTCCCTTATCTTTAAAAGTTACACACAATCATAATTTTCGTAAAAAAAAAAAAAAAAAAAAAAAATTTTTTTTTTTTTTTTTTTTTTTTTTTTTTTTTTTTATATAAATTGAGTTGCTCCAACTAAAATGTTTCATACCTTTAATACTTGTCGTTTTCACTTACGTTTAGATTTTTTGTTATTTAAATAGATAAACGGTATTTTTACAACGTGTATAAATTATCTATAATGAATTGGTATCCAAAACACTTCATAAATGATTCTGTCTTTTTATCATGTGTAGAAAATGAACATCATTTATACAAAGCTATATGTAGTTATTGTTATAAAAAGTTTCCGCCTAAGATAAAAACTTGTTGTTTGGAGGATCATTCAAAGAATAATTGTATTTCAAAAACTGATTTATCACCATGTATCGTTGTACCTGTTTCTAATGTAAACAAAAAAACAAATTCTTGGATTTATATAAACGATGAAAAATTGTATATTGATTTTGAAGACAAAAATTGTATATTGATTAAATTAAATAATTCCATCATATACTATTCTGATGATACAATATTAAAATGGATACATTGGTATCCATATGGTTTTAATTTGTTTAAATGCTTTAATTCTAATTAATTTTTTTGTCAAATTATACAAAGTGAAAAAAACTACATCTCGGACTCGGAAAAAAAAAAAAAAAAAAAAAAAAAAAAAAAAAAAAAAAATTTTTTTTTAAGCTACTCAAGCCCAATATGCATATAGCGATAATGTTCCTGTCGGTAGTGATCAACAAACAACTGCCGCTACCTTTACTGGGGGGCTTATCCAGATTATCAGACTGATTCTACTACTGCAAACGAAACTAAAAAAACTAGTGATGTAAATCCGGTCGCAGAGACTTCAAAAACTAATCATAATTACTCTGTCGGTCCAAGATATAGATGTTTTCATTTTTGAATTATAAATTAATATTTAATTAATTTTCAAAAAATGAAAACATCTGCATCTTGGACCGAATCGAAAAAAATCTTTTATAATGTAAATCCTTAAAAAAAAAAAAAAAAAAAAAAAAAAAAAAAAAAAAAAAAAATTTTTTTTTTTTTTTTTTTTTTTTTTTTTTTTTTTATTATTATTAAGATATAGAATTTTTCATATAAAAACGATGACTTCCTTCACGAGAAAAGATATTATTTTGTTTTATACAAAAACTTTTACCTGTTAGTTTTTTACAACCTTGAGTTAAAAAACATAATGTGGCTGCGAATTACTTTTTTTCCAGAAAGGCCCTCTTTGTATGCGATAATATCAAAATCAGGAGATGTTTATTTCAAAGCATCCGATGTTGGAAAATTTTTGGGTTATTCGTGCATTTTTTCTTTTGCTTCGAGATATTCGACGAGAGAAGTGATCGCCGATACATTTAAATATAAAAGTATTCGAGTATTTAATTTCGAAGAAATGATATCCGTCATTCATAAAACTTTGCGGAGTCATCGAACTCTTTTCGATGAACAAAACATCGAAGAATTAAAAGCATTGTGGTCGTACGGATGTGTACCCGATATATTTCCTTCTATTCGACCATACTGTCCTTCGGTTGCTTTTCCATTAAAAGTCGGAAAAGAAGGTTTGAATTTACAAGAATGGATTCGAAAATTTGTAGAAAATTTTCCCGACGACGATTTTTCAGTTACGGAAAAAAATAATATTCATAAGTATTCGGATAAGAATATTACAGAGAAAATTTCAACTGGTTTTTCTGAACAACCTTCAATTTTTGAAATGGAAATGGGCGAACCGCTGAAAGGAGAATCTGATATTTTACCGCATCAAATTCATATTTTTTATCGTGGAGTTAGAAACGTATATTCTAAAACATCTTCGATAATTTATCAGCAAAATTTTGTAAATTCGCCTGAAAAACCAACGGAATCTGGAATCTAAACATATAAAATAATATTATCAATCAAAACATAACAATTATCTGAGTCTTATCACATTAAAATTTTTTATTGAAAATCAACAAACAGAAGTTTCATGATCGTATTAACAATGTTCATGCAAGTAATCAGAATTTTTAAAAAAGCTATTGAGGACTTGCAAAGAGAGTTTGTTACATTCAAGTAGTTTTTTCCTATATATGAATTTAGACAAGAAATTTTAGATACAGAATTGCGTTTTTCTAAGTCGAAACGTATTCATGCAAGTAATCAGAATGAGAATTTTAAAAAA
This sequence comes from Salticus scenicus, assembly GCA_963930645.1. Lineage (NCBI taxonomy): Eukaryota > Metazoa > Arthropoda > Arachnida > Araneae > Salticidae > Salticus > Salticus scenicus. Next base: position 95,327,063 of record OZ005648.1, on the reverse strand, counting down.
AATCCATTGAAGACTTACAAAGAGAGTTTGTTACATTCAAGCGGTTTTTCCTATATATGAATTTAGACAAGAAATTTTAGATACAGAATTGCGTTTTCTAAATCGCAACGCGTTCATGCAAGTAATCAGAATGAGAATTTTAAAAAATCTATTAAAGACTTACAAAGAGAGTTTGTTACATTCAAGCAGTTATGTATGTAAAGGGTATTCTTTGATTGTCTGTAAAAGTAAATAAAAATACAAAAAAACATTCAAAGTTAATTTTAATGTTCTCTCCTCAAGATGATGTTTCAATTATTTTTCTCTCAAACTTTCAGTATCAGTCCTGAAAATTTCTATTTGTTTTCTACCCGTGAAAAACAGTATGGAAAAGTTCAGTATCGTATCCACATGATGATTTTAAAAACTCTGCCTAAAAAGTTAATCGGTATCACACTTGAAATTTCCTAGTTTGTTTTCTACCCTGAAAACAGTATGGAAAAGTTCAGTGTCGTATCCACATGATGATTTTAAAGACAAAAGCATTCAAAGTTAATTAGTGAAAACCCCCGATTTGTTTCTACCTGTGAAAAACAGTATGTAAAAGTTCAGTGTCGTATCCACATGATGATTTTCTCTATCCATGCAGTATATTTTACATAGGATGATATTATTTTTATTTTTCCTTCCATGTATAGATTACTTATAATAAAATAGAAAAAGAAAACAGTTATTATCATTTTAATAATATGTCAGAAAAAAGATTATATTTCAAAATCAATAGTAAATTTATATGATTTCTTTGAGCAAAATATATTTTTGTCACAAGATTTGTATTTTTCTAAAAATATAAAAGTGTTAAATTAAATGAATTTAAATTATTTTATTTCTTAAGATAAATAATCTTGGATTTTTATTATGTTTGAATATTATCTTTAAAAAAAAAAAAAAAAAAAAAAAAAAAAAAAATTTTTTTTTTTTTTTTTTTTTAACATTTAAAAAATTTATAAGATAAGTTCATCTATAAAAATATATATTTACGATATTTATCAGATAAGTTAAATTTTCAAAAATGACATGCGTGGTGTTTTTGAAATATTTTACGGTACATCTTTTTTCATCACCAATTCAAAAAAGTTCATCTATAAAAATATATATTTACGATATTTATCAGATAAGTTAAATTTTCAAAAATGACATACTACGCATTGATTATAAAAAAATTTTAACTAAATTTTCGAAAAAAATAGTATTTTTGAAAAAATAAAGTAAAAATAGTATTTTTGAAAAAATAAAGTAAAAATAGTATTTTTGAAAACTTATTATATAAAAATAATCATTTTCATTTTTTCACATTTTTGTATTTATTATTAAAAAATTTAAAATTGTATTTTTTTAAATATTAAGAATAAAATAACTTAAAAGTAATTAAATTATTTATTTCGTTATTTTTACTCAACAATTTTTAAAATTACATTAAAAAAAAAAAAAAAAATTTTTTTTTTTTTTTTTTTTTTTTTTTTTTTTTTTTTCAAAAGGATATAAAAGTATATGCGTTTTCCATTATAATAAAACTTTAAAATAATTGTTAAGTATGTCTAGTGAAAATTCTTCGCTTAACCTTTATGATTTAAACGATGATGTATTAATAAATCTTTTTAAAGACTATATTTCTATTCGTGAAAAACTAATACTATTAGATTTACCAAATTTTCAACATTTATTATTAGAACCTTATTCTTGGTCAATTCCTAGCAATAAATTTTACGGATTCATAAAAGCGATTCAAATAATGAAACCGGGTTGGTATCTCGATGATCAGAACAATGCTTGTTATATTTCCGTAGATGAAAAAAATGCTAAATTATCTGCGCGTTATTTTACTTATTTAAAAGTCAAAGATTCGAATAAAAATTATCCGTCTCTAGATAATCTCATAAAAGGTGATATCACAGAAATATATTCTAATGAAATGGGAATACAGAGACCGCTTAATTGGGAGGATTTTGATCATTATATTCATCATACCTTCCCAAAATTATACTCTCCGGTCGATAAGATAGAAGACATGCAATTTTATTATGTATTGCATAACATTATAATTGCTGTAAATCCATTTTTAAAAATTCTCCGTTGGCCCAAAAGCCGTATCCCCCCTCCCTTAAAATGTTCCAATTTTGATTGGTATCCACCCAAGACATATTCTTTTGGAGAAGAGTGTACCGTGTTTAGTGATAAGACACCTCATTGCTTAATGGGTTGGAATAAAAAAAAGGATAAAATAACCAGGGAATGTATTTATGATGGAAAATGTTTATGTAGAAAAGGAAAATTTAAATTTTCGCCTGTAAACGGTTATTGGAAAGAGTATAAGCGGTACGAATATAGTATTATTACAGTTGATGATAATTTATCTTTTGATCAATATAAGTCGTGGTATAATAATCAATATAATTGTACAGAGGAAAAACAAAAAAATGTGTTGCATAAAGATCAATCTATGATTTTGAATGAGTGTAAATTGTATAAAAGCATATATAATTTATTTTCTAATCAAAACAAAATGAATGAATTATATAAAGTTAAAAAAACTATTTTCCTTATAAATGATAGTATTATGAGATATTCAATAATGGAAGATTAAAAAAAAAAAAAAAAAAAAAAAAAAAAAAAAAAAAAAAAAAATTTTTTTTTTTTTTTTTTTTTTTTTTTTTTTTTACATATTTAAAAGAAATAAATGTATTTCATAACCGTTTCTATCGTTAAAGTATATCAAAATATTTTTCAAGTATGCCTAATAAGAATTCTCCGCTGTATAATAGGTTATGTTTTTATAGAAACGAAAAACCAAAAAAAGTATTACCCGTTGATACTTTTTGGAATAAAGATAAAAATTATTCTAGTATATATAGTATATTTTTTGGTCACTATAAAAAATGATCCGTATAAAGTTAAAAAAGAAATAATTATTAACAATTAATTATTTAAACATTCAATAAAAAAAAAAAAAAAAAAAAAAAAAAAAATTTTTTTTTTTTTTTTTTTTTTTTTTTTTTTTTCCTCCGGTATATATTTGATCAATATTCTTCGTTTCTAAATCATATTCAACATGAACGCAGATTATATTAATACTCTGCGAAAAATTTATACAATTTGTGATCGTAGAGTCAATATTTTACGTTTCGAAGTATTATCTCGTCGTTATAATAGTCGGTTGAAATTTCTTTTGAACAAGAGAGATAAATTACATTTAAACAATTGCATATGGTCTCAGGACGATGCGACTGAGGGACCCGATACGTGCCATTGCATTCATGCAATAACATCACCAGAAAAATATTTAGTTAACGAAATGCTTTTGAAAAACTCACAAAAATTATACGAGGAAAAACATTCGTATATTCAACCTTTGGTATTTTCGAATAATTTCGATTCCTATGTAATTGAGAATATACGAGATTTTTACAATCGTTGTGTTTGGGATAGAGAAAATGTGTTCAAGTGGTACGAAGAATATAAAACTAGAAAGAATGTTGTACAATTTGAAATAAAAGTGAGAGAAATGGAAAAACAAAAAGAAATTAACGTGATTTGCAATTCTGAAAGTGGAGAATGGCACTTGACGGACTGTGAGAGATGCATTTTTGCAGATAAAGGTCCAAATACATGTTTTTGTCAAAAAGCTATGATGGATCCTTCAGAATATCTCCGAGAAAAATATAATTTCATAGATGTAAAAAAGACAAAAGAAAAAATCCCGATTAATTATTTAAACATTCAGTAATTAATTAAAAAAAAAAAAAAAAAAAAAAAAAAAAATTTTTTTTTTTTTTTTTTTTTTTTTTTTTTTTTTTTTTTTTAATAAAATATTATATTTATAGGAAGTAAATGTATTTTATATCGTTAAAGAATACCAAAATACTTTTTAAGTATGACTAGTAAGAATTCTTCATTTACCCTTTTTGATTTAAATAATGATGCGTTATCACTTCTTTTTAATGACTATATTGCGATTCATGATAAACTAAAATTATTAAAATCACCCGATTTTCACGAAAAATTATCAAATCCTGATTTTTGGTCGATTCCCTACGATGAATTTTTAGGATTTATGTATGCGATTCGAATCATGAAACCGGGTTGGTATCTCGATAATCGCAACGATGCCTGTTATATATCCGTAGATGAAAAAAATGCGTTTATATCCGTACGTTATTTTAATTATTTGAACGTTGAAAATTTAGACGAAACATATCCGTCTCTAGACGATTTGATAAAAGGTGGTGTCGAAGAAGAAAATAAATATCCTATGCAAAGGGTAATAAGTGGAAAAACGAGATGGACGTCTTTCGATCATTATATTCACAATACATTTCCAAAATTATATTTCCCGGTCGATAAGATGGAAGACATTCGATTTTATCGCGTGTCTCCCGAGATCACGGTCGCCGTGAACCGCTCTTTGAAAACCCTCCGTTGGCCCGAAAGTCCCATACTCAGTCCGTCCGAATGTTCTACTTTTGATTGGCGTGGAAATCCCCCTAAAACTTATCACTTCAAAGAAAAATGTATCGCTATTAGCAATAACGCACCGCATTTTTTGTTACGTTGGGGAAAAAATAAAAAAATAATTACAAAATGCATTTACAAAAATAAATGTTTTTGTAGAAGAGGAAAATATAATGTTTTTCCCATAAAAGGTTATTGGAAAGAATATAAAAGATATTATTATAGTATAATCAACAATCATTTATCTTATGATGCATATGCATCGTTGTATCATAAGTTATGTCTTTATAGAAACAAAAAACCAAAGAATGTTATACCCGTTGATATTTTTTGGAAAGAAGATAAAAATTATTCTAAAAATTTGAATGAAAACTTAACATATAAGTGTAGATATAATGTATTTTATGATCACTATCAGAAAAATGAGTTGTATAAAGTTAAAAAAGAAATAATTATTAATAATTATGATAGGAGATATTCAATGGGCAATGATTAAAAAAAAAAAAAAAAAAAAAAAAAAAAAAAAAAAAAAAATTTTTTTTTTTTTTTTTTTTTTTTTTTTTTTCACATTTAGAGTTTCTAAAAGAATATAAACTGAAGAAAGCTAAAGCATAATCATATGTTATGATATATTCGAATTAAATTTGATTTTTGTCAAGTTTTTCTTATAACCATGAATTGTGTTGTTTCTAATAGTAACCCGACTGTTTTTGAATTGAATGAGAATACTTTGAAAAAAATTTATAAAAATTGCATGTATTTCTCTGAAAAAATAAAATCACTCGGCATGCCCGAATTTCAACTTTCTCTATCGGATCCTACCTGCTGGTCTGTCCCTCAAGAATTATTTTTCGGATTCTTACAAATGATGAGTAAGGTGACACTGGGTGGATTCTTAACCAACAACAACGAACTGTGCTACATATCGTTCGACGAAAAAAATGTTTGTCTATATACCCGTTTTTTCACGTATAAAGGCATCGATTACATGGATGAAAATCCTCTTTCCTTAAACGATTTGGTCAATGTTCCTCATGCATCGGACGATATTTTTCCTTGTATGGAAAAGAAATTCAAACGACGAATTCGACTCGAAAATTTTCGGTACTATTTTTCAAAACTTTGTAATATAAAGTCGTATTTTCCCATCGACGATGTAATGAAATTGCAGTTTTTTCATTTAGGTCATGACAAAACTATTGTCATAAACCCTTTATCTAAAATTCTCCTTTATCCCGATTTTCTTTGTCCTAAGGCTTACAAAATCGAATCCGATAAACAATGTTTGATAATAGATAAATGGGAAGGAAAACCCGTTTTTTCTATCACGTGGGAAAATAAATACGGTATTATGGTAAAATGTGTTCACGAATATAGTCAACTTTATTGTAAAAATAATCCGAGATTGATTAAACCCAATATGGGTTATTGGAAGGAATCTCGTCGTTTTGTTCATCGTCTAGCATTAGAAACTCATCCGTCAGAGAACGAAAGTAAACCGTCGTATTCGATTGTTGAAAATTATTATGCATTTATATGACTTGAAGATTATAAATATTTAATATTTGTATCCATTATCTGATACTTGTGATTATATAAATAATTATTTAGAAGAAGACAAAAAAATATTGTATTAATTATTTATAAAAATATAATTTAATTATATTATTTTCTTTAAAAAAAAAAAAAAAAAAAAAAAAAAATTTTTTTTTTTTTTTTTTTTTTTTTTTTTTTTTATAAAAAAGTTTTAGATTGTTTCTTTCCAACAAATATATTTATAAACGATTCGGTTTTCTAAAAAAAAAAAAAAAAAAAAAAAAAAAAAAATTTTTTTTTTTTTTTTTTTTTTTTTTTTTTTTTTTTTCCAAACAAATATATATAAATGGTTCAGCTTGCTAAAAACTCTTCATGATTTTTTACAAAACATTTTATATTAATTTTTATGACGTCATTTTAGAAAACTAAAAATTGACTTCATCTTGGGAATTTGCTTTTTCAAAATATTTTGAAAATTAAAATCTGGCAAAACTGTCTCGCTGCTCACGAAATTTCACTGTATAATATATATTAACATAGTGCGATGGTTTACAACAAAATAGATCTATATCGTAAAAATCTTTATCGGGACACTGTTCGTTTTTCATGTCCGCACTGTGAAATACATCTTTTAGCAAAACAATATGAAAAACATTGTACGAAAAAACATAATTTGAACCGTATAATGTGTTGCGTTTGGTGTTTTGGAAAATGGGAATGGGATAAGGGTAAGAAAAATGACAATGCCGACCATCTTTTACAATGTTATAGAAAATTTAAATATCGTGTATCTGCTACCGCAAAACGAAAAAGTGAAAAAGATTCTTTATCAGATAATCTGTCACCCGATACATTGACATTTTTTGATCTCACACCAACGTGTGATAAAAAAAAATTTTTCGGTCACGAACCCATTTTATCCAAAAGATGTTACGAACCTATTTGGCCGATCGAATTAGAACCTCTTTCGGTAACATTTGAAGACAATAGTTTAAATTTGGCAGCTTCTTGCGTGCGGAAATATCTCGAAAAGGATGATGGCACGCTATGGTTTCACGTAATAGTTCGAGCTTTTATCTTTGAAAGTTTTCTCGATATCATGGATTCTTACCAAGGTGAAATAAAAACTCTACCTTTTTCTTGCTGGTGCGACGGAGGAACCGAATCGGAAACGCGCCATCGACAACACAGACACATGATCGTCGTTTTCCCGACCCAGAGAATTTTCAAAGAGTACAAGAAACAAAAAATCACATCGGAAGACAAACCTTACAAGATTTTCAAGTGCGCGATACACCATCGCATCGTGTCAGGGTTACATTTAGTCAATACTTTGGGATACGTGAGCCGGCGTACATCTAACTGTAAATTTACTGTTCAAGATGGAGTCAAAATTTGTAATGACAATAATCATTTTTATATTTTGGAAACCCTACCTGAAGATTACGGATTGGTGTTGGTTACGCAATGGGACGGAGGTATCATGCAATGGATCAGTCAACGATACAACCGCACCGACCCCAAAAAACTATTGCAGGTTCCCATGAAATTCATCGATAGAAAATGGCGTATACAAGTCAAACATTTACCTGATATACGACTCGATTTGACACTCCCAGTTTCTAAAAATCTTCGACCGTCTCGTAAACGCACGGATCTGTTCCTTTACCTCACCAATGGAAAAAAGATTTATTTTCAGCGTTCTAAAACTAATACAACAGATTATTATCTTTTTTATCAAGTCGTAGGTAATGAATGGTGGACTCCGTGCATTTCAAGACAAACGTGTTTTAATTGTGCAAAACCCGCTATGGAACTATGCGACGAATTACAGAAGGAAAATGAAAATTTGAAACGGAAAAACAAAGATTTGAAAAAGTGTTTTAATCGCACAAAGATCGTTATAGAACAATGTGATGAATTACAAAAGGAAAATAACAATTTGAAACGAAAAAATGAAGATTTGGAAACCGAACTCCAATTTTTTAAAAAACAAAATTTAACATTTATATAATTTAAAAAAAAAAAAAAAAAAAAAAAAATTTTTTTTTTTTTTTTTTTTTTTTTTTTTTTTTTTTTTTCTTTTTTAATTTTTTATTTTTAAAAAAAATTTAATAAAGTTTTTTTCTCCGAAACCGAACTGCAATTTGTTAAAAATCAAAATTGAACATGAAAAAAAAAAAAAAAAAAAAAAAAAAAAAAAAAAAAAAATATTTTTTTTTTTTTTTTTTTTTTTTTTTTTTTTTTTTTTTTAATAACATTTTTTCTAACAAATATATATAAATGGTTCGGTTTTCTAAAACTCTTAAAATCTTTTTTACAAAACATTTTCTATTAATTTTTTTAGAAATAATGATGTCATCAATTACGTCATTTTAGAAAACTAAAAATTGACTTCATCTTGGGGATTTGCTTTTTCAAAATATTTTGAAAATTAAAATCTGGCAAAACTGCCTCGTTGCTCACGAAAATTTATAGCATACTTAAGGCGGTCCGTTTACCATAGGTTTACATAGACTTTTATGAAACAATTTAGGCGGTCCATTTACTATAGAAATTTGGCTTTTCAAAAATTTTTATGAAGCTTTTGTTTTATTTAATGTAAATTTGTATATAGTTATATAATTTTATATAATTTTCTATTATTTTATCGTGGTTTTCAAAACTTTTTTATTTTTCATTTTACTATAGAAATTTTTTTTCTTCTATCGTCTCATGTTATGGTTCAAGGCAAAGAGTTAAAGCGTTATTTCAATACCTTACGTAGGAATACAGTTCCGTTTTCCTGTCCGAAATGCGGAATAAATATTTTGTCGAGTAAATATGAAACTCATTGTCTTGAAAAACACAAGTTGGATCGTTTAACGTGTTGCGTTTGGTGTTCGGGCAAAGAAACATTTCCTAGAGGGCAAAAAAATGACAATGCCAAGCATCTTATAGAATGTTATAAGAAATTCCATTTTCGTGTGACTTTTACCGCCAAACGAAAAAATGAAAAAGAGGGTTCGTCGTCATCTAAAAAAGAAAAAAATTTACAATTTTTCGATTTCGCGCCCATGTGCGAAAAGCAACACTTTTTCGGTCAGGAAAAAATTTCTAGTATCAAAGAATATTACACGAAACCCGTTTGTCTTTTGGATCTGAGCGACGATCCTTTACCCGTAACTTTCAAAGACGAAACTTTGAATCTGGCCGCTACCTGTGTCCGGAAATACGTTCGAGGAGGTTATGTGTGGTTGCACGTCATGATACGGGCGGTGGTTTATGAAACTTTCGTCCGAGCGATGGAAAAAGACAACGAGGATGATTTCGGTGAGGGTAATGTAAACACTTTACCTTTTTCGTGTTGGTGTAACGGCGGAAGCGAAACGGAAGCAGAATTTAGACAACACCGACACATGATTGTCGTTTCGCGTACTTTGGAAGAATTCAGACGCGTTTGGAAAAATGTTAAGATGCCTCGTGGCAAAAGGAAACCTTATCCGAAATTTAAATGTAAAAAATATAAGCGTATCGAATCCGAACTACATCTGGTGAATACCATGGGTTATTTGAGTCAACGCAAATCCGGATGCGATTTTAAATTTCGCAAAGACGATTACGATCAGTATTGCGGGGAGGCGGAAGATATTTATTTTCCCGACGACCCAGAGTTAAAATATAAAAAGAAGAAGAAAACGAATAGGGCGAGAAACAAAAATCATTTCTGTATTGCAGAAACTTTACCCGAAAATTATAGGTTAGTGTTGGCTACGATGTGGGACGGGGGTATCATGCAACTGATTCAACAAAAATATAATTGTTGCGATCCTAAAAAATTACTTTGGATTCCCATGGAAAGGAAGGATTCGAAATGGAAAGCTCAAGTTAAATACTTGCCGGGTATCCCGATGAATTTGGTATTACCGGTCGCCGAGAATTTCGCACCTTCTAAAAAAGCCACGGATCGGTATCTGCATTTGAACAACGGAAAAAAAATTTATTTCGTCGAACCGAGAAACAAAAAATTGAGAAAAAACATCGACGAGATATTATTTTATCGAGTCGTGGGAGAAGATTGGTGGAAAACGTGCCCCAGACAACAAGCGTGTTTGGACTGTGCGAAACCGATCATGGCCCATTGCGACGGATTGGAAAATGAAAAAACAAATTTAAAAAAGAAATTTGAGAAAGAAATTGCGGAATTGAAAAACAAATATGAAAATGAAAATAAAGAATTGCGAAATAAATTTGAGAATTTACGAGTGGAAATCGAACATCGACGCGAAGAAGAAATTAGAGAATTGAAATGTAGATTGGGAAACACTGAAGAGAAAAATGATTTGCTTCAAGCGGAAATTAAACAGTTGTGGAACAAAAACGAATCTCTTCAAAACAAAATTGAATATTTGAGAGAGACCGAAATTGCAAAGTTGATGGCTGAAAATATTGAGCTGAAAAGAAGATTGTGTAAATATGAAAATATTTCAGAATAAATAATATTAAAAAAAAAAAAAAAAAAAAAAAAAAAAAAAAAAAATTTTTTTTTTTTTTTTTTTTTTTTTTTTTTTTTTTTTAATATTTCTGAACAAATATATAGATTTATATTTTTCAAATCTTCATCACAAACCAAATATTGGTGTGAAACAACTTTGATCAAATCCATTTATATTTTTTAAGTGGGTCGGATTCTCATTTTAACGTATAATTTTGAAAATGATATTAAGTATACGTTGAATGTTTTTATAATGATTAACGATTTTTATATTGTTTATCATATCGCTTCCGACGGAAATTGTTTATTTAGGGCATTGTCGGTATTTCTCTATGGTACCGAAGATAACCATGCCGTTATTCGCCAGGAAATTGTAGAACACGTAGTGAACAATTGGGACTTTTATGGCCCTTTTGTTATTGGCGATAATTCATACGGCAAAACCATTTTAAACGAAAACGATTATTTTAATATAATGTCCAAAGATGGAATATACGGTAATTGCGTAGAATTAAATGCCGCCAAAAAAATTTACAATATGTTTATAACTATTTTTTATTCTCATGACCAGTCTTATGTTACGGTATTGGGTGTAAATGATAAAGGAAAATTATCGGTAAATTTATTGTATGAAGGAGATGGATATAAGGGACATTATAATGTTTTGCTTAAAAGAAATAAACAGAAGCCCGAAGTAGAAAATGAAGCGAATTTTAATGAAAGAAAAATTTGAATTTTGAATTTATTTTCCATATCATTGTAATAAAAAAGATAATCAGATGATAATATTATAAATATATTTATTTAATTTATATTTTATTATATTTATATTTCATTTTATTCATTTTGATTAAAAAAAAAAAAAAAAAAAAAAAAAAAATCTATAATTAAAACAGTCTAAATCATTTTAAAAATCTAACTTATCTGATTAACTTTATAATTTATATTCTTTTAAATGAAATTATCTTACATAAATGTAAAATGTAAAAAAAAAAAAAAAAAAAAAAAAAAAAAAAAAAAAAAAATTTTTTTTTTTTTTTTTTTTTTTTTTTTATGTTCAAGAAAATATATTTATAACGTTAATTAGATTAAGTAAATTTTCAAAAATGAAGATTTAGCATTTGTGTTGACTATTGCAAATTTAACCAACTTTCGAAAAATATGGTTAAAATGAAATTATTTTTGAAAACTAATTATGGAATTTTGATACTTATCGCGAAAAAATAATGAAATGATCCATTTAATTACTTTTTAGTAGTTTAATTTTAATATTTAAAAAAATTAAGGAAATTGATATACTAAGCATTATAGCGTTTCAATTTTTAAGCAAAATGGAAAAACATAGGAAGTAAAATGTATTATGATGAAAAATTTCTAAATATAAGTTTTTTTTATAATGAAAACTTTTCAATTTCAACCCGACAATAGGACATTGGTAAAAAATTATAAATTGAAGAAAATTAATTTATATCATTTTGTATTGAATCGAATTCATTATAGAGATTTTAACAAACTAAAAAGCGTTGACCAACATAGCATGTTTTAAAAAAAAACAATAAAATGTTTGAGACTTAAAAATTAATTGTAAAAAAAAAGAAAAATGAGAAATATGGAAAAGATATATTAAATTAGAGAAAAACAAATAATGAAAAAAATGTTTTGTTTTGTCAATATGTTATATTAAGATACAAATTTTAAACTCCTTATCGAAAAATATACTTTAAACCACTTGAGTTTTTAATCGCTTTATCAAGTATAACCTTTCTTTTTTCCCAATCAGAAAAGTCAGGGTCACTTTATTATCTGAGTATAAGGAAACAAAAAAATAGATTGGGTAATAACATTTTCTGGAATACTCAAAGGAGGTTAAAAACACTTGATAAAAAGCAACGTGACTTTATCTAATGTCATGACCCTCTTAAGATGTTTTTGTACTCGATATGTCTGATAAATAAAAAATGATTACATTTAAAATAGGATTTTTTGTTTTGTCATGCACAACCTTCTTTTCCCAATCAGAAAGGTTAGGTCAAAAAGTCATCGCGTTATCGAATAAAAAATGGGTTGAGCAATAATATTTCTGGAACACTCAACGTGACCTTATCTAAAGACATGGACCTCTCAAAATGTTTATGTATTTGATACGTGAGTAAGGTTAAAAAGAAATCGGGTTATTTTTTTCCCAGGGTCAGAAAAGTCAAATCTAATCTTTATGGCATGATGCGTGTTGTTTTTTTTATCTCTCATTTTCAGAGTATATAAGGAGAGAAAACGGATTCAGTATTTCATTCTTTCTGAGGAGGTCTACGCGTTTCTGTTATTTTTTTCAATCGTAAGTGTATTTCTAATCATGTTTATTGAATTCAACTTTGAAGATTTTCTAAAAATTGTGGGGATAATCACAATAAACGGGAATCCCTATTTCTCCATTTTAGACTTAGCGCGAAAACTACAAATCGAAGATGAATTCGCGTTTGTCAACAAATACGAAAACACGCAATTTTTTAATTTATTGCCGACATGTATCGCGATCTATTTGAGAAAGAACAATTTTTGTGGCATCAGTTTCTCTCAAATGATGGCCGCGATAATAGAAGAAAAAGAAACGGCAAAAAATAAGAAAATTTATGAAAACCGCAATAAAATTTATTATTTGTTTATGTACGGGGAAGTCCCCAATTTTATTATATTTCCGGCGGTCATCAGCGATCCTTCTGCAATTCTGGTGAAAATAGAACAAAGATCACAAGTACCGTTTCAGAAATGGCTGCTGATCTATGGGAAATTGAGGAGTTATGACTTGGAAATTGAAAATTTGAATGAGCATGAAAAAAATAAAAGGTATGTATTTTTCTTTTTTATTCTAATAGTTTTTACTGAAATTTTTTTTTCGTTTATATATGTTAATTTATACTTTAAATTTATTTTCTCTAAAAAAATCATTTATTATTTTAATTTCTAAAAAAACAGTAACATGTACGGTTAAATTTGTTTTTTAATATTAAATTAACATCATATTGTTAAAAAAATTTAATTTTTTAAACCTAATTTTCAAAGAAAACTTAGCGTAACCTTTTAAAATATTTAAATTTAAATTTTATCGAATTCTACTTATCATTTAAAAAATTTTAATATTAAAAATTTTTTTTAAGAATTTCTTTTAAAAAATTTATATTTTTGATTGAAAATTATCTATTAACTTAATTTTTCAAGAAACTTAGTAAATTATAAAAAAATTCTATTAGTCGATATTATATTTTCGAAAATAATTTACAAAATATAAATTATAATATTTTATTTAAAAAAAAACTTAAATTTCATTATATTTGTATATTAGATAAAATAAATGTTTAAAATTTTTTACTTATATTATACATTTTTTTAAATAGACATTCTTCAGCCTCTCCTCCAGTTACACCTATTCCAATGCATCCATCTACTTCCCAGCAGTATACTCCTGCCTCACCCGGCTATTCACCTGCCTCTCCTGAATATTCCCCGATTTCCCCAACATTACTACCTGTCTCACCATCGTACTCAAGACCCAGTTATCAACAAGGTGACATCTATAACAACGATCCATCTTATAGTGGGACAACTTCAATTGCATCAACATCATACAGTGTTCCAGAACAAAATATTGAACCCATAGACTTATCGATGAAAAAAAAAGACTTTGAACATTTTTCCTCAGATATATGGATGGAAGATAAATTCAAAATAACGAAAAACTTTAATACTAAAAATGTAGTAATTGATACTATAAAAAACCTGAAAAGAAAACTGGACTTGTTAGATAATGAGGAAAACTACATATTGTCTATGAAATTGTTTAAAATTTAATTATTTTGCAAATAATATTTGTCAATTTTTTATATCTATTATTTTATATGTATTTTTCAAATAAATGACAAAAAATGGGTCGAACAAGGCATTGTTAATGGTTAAAAAGACTTTTTGTCTTATAATTACCTTTAACAATGTCTTGTTCGACCCATTTTTTTATATTAAATGTTTTACCAATATTGGCTACAAATAAAAAAATGTTCATTTATATTGGTATTGTTTTATTTTTTAAGAATAGAAAAATTTAGTATTTTATGTTTTAACGTTTTCCAATGCTTTAAAAAAATAATTAAAAATAAATACTAAATTTAAGAGAATTTTATCAATTATAATTTACAGATATTATTTTTAGGTAAAGAAAGTATATATTAAAACTATTTTGGATTAGATAATATTTTCTAAAATAATAATTTTTTTAATATAGAATTAGAAAATTTTTTTTTCTGTTAATTTTAAGATTATATTTATGAGAACTACATATTTTCAAATTTTGGGAAAAAGAGTTTTTAAATAAGTTTTCATTTGAATCCAAAATTATTTTTTCAAAAACAAAAACGACTACATCTTGGATCCAAAGAAAAATTCAATTTTCGAAAATTTTTTCTGACAAATATATAAATTTAAAAATAAAAAATTATTATAAAAAAAAAAAAAAAAAAAAAAAAAAAAAAAAAAATTTTTTTTTTTTTTTTTTTTTTTTTTTTAAATAATTTATATATTTGTTAGAAAATATTTTCGAAAATTGAATTTTCCTTCGGGTCCAAGATGTAGTTGTTTTCGTTTTTGAAAAATTAATTAATTTGTTAATTAAAGATTGGTTAATTAATTTTCAAAAACGAAAACAACTACATCTTGGACGCGAAGGGAAATTTAATTTTCGAAAATATTTTCTGACAAATATATAAATTATTAAAAAAAAAAAAAAAAAAAAAAAAAAAAAAAAAAAAATAATAATAATTTTTTTTTTTTTTTTTTTTTAAATTCAGGTATAAAATAAGTAGATTAACGCATTTATATTAAATTATTTTAAATATACACTTTGTTGTAAAATATTTTACATGGTTCTTTTTCAACAGTGGAAGATAGCAGAACAACTTAATGATCGAATCTCAACTCCCGTTTGTCATTACGTTATATTGATTACTAAAACATATAAATTTGACTTGGAAGCAGATTTACAAAAAACTTTGAAAATAACTAATAAACCATTGTTTTGGTTGATTGAAAAATTTAAAAAACATCACGTTCAAGTCGAATATGGCACAGTGTTTCGAGAAGCAGAAATCGATAAATATGGACCCGTCTGCGTCATCAACTCCGATGGTATCGTCAATGAATACTTGCGATCAAAATACTCGGGTAAAAACCCTCCCACGCTCGTTTGTACATCCACATACCAACGTCAAATGCCCCTTCCTTTCAAAACCATTCATCCGGCAACACTCGTCGAAAAATTCTGTTCTTCATGAAATCAAAGATTTATTGATCCGAGATCTCGTACGTCGTGTCATTGAAGGTCGCCCTTTTGAAACTTTAGCTTTTCATCGTAGAGAATTGATGAAAGATATAATTGATATAATTGGTTATTCATCGGTAGATGACGACAATATTTATTTGTCATTTCGAAATCGATTATTGACTCTATTTGCTTCCAAAACCAGCATTCCGGCAGACACCTCCGAATGGTTGAAACTTTTAAGTAAATGGTTAAAAACGAATACGACTTCTACCACTATTATTTCGGGCGAGGCTGGCGTTATCGTTTTTGATAGAGAAATTTATATGATATTAGGCGTGGATGGTTTCAAAGGTTTTTTACCAAAACATTTAAAATGTTATCTTTCCAATGTTTTAATTCCTTTGAGAAAAGATTTCGAAATACATATCAATGGGGTTCGTAAAATATATAATTATTTTAATGAAAATGAAACTATATCGAGTCTAACCGGAACGCATTCCGCATGTGTGATATTTTTAGCTCTTTTACGTTGGTACGCCTCTAAAATAACGGATTTAATGTTGGACGATCAAATAAAATTTTATGTAGATGCCGCTCAAAAATATGCCGAAAGATATTTGCAACAATACGGAGATTATTATTCGGACATTAAAAATATAGATGAAACTTTATTGTATACGATAGGTGAAATATATAGTGAAGAATTTCGATGTGAAAAAGATTGGAAAACATTAGGAAAAGATTTATTGTTGGATTTAAAGACTGAAAGCTACAAACCAAATTTAAAAAAAAAAAAAAAAAAAAAAAAAAAAAATTTTTTTTTTTTTTTTTTTTTTTTTTTTTTTTTTTTGAAAAATAAAATATATAAAGGATAATTCTATTTCTCTTTTTAATTTTCATGTTGAAAAATATTTTCGACTCGGTAAAATAAATCATGTTTGAAAAAAAATTTTTATTTGCCGAAGCTTTCTGGGTAACTATGAGAGATGGAAAATCTCATTTTCCTTTAGAAATTGCTTTCTGCAATCATCCGGAAAAAGTAGAAATATTTCGAATAGCACCTTTACCCAAATATTATCGTTTAAATTTAAGAGATTTAGCAAACACCAAATCGAGAGTATTTAACAAGGATCGTTTTTATAACAATAAAAATTTAGTAAACGATCCCAAATCAGTTTTCCCTCCTATTTCTTCGCATATGATTTACGAAAAAAAATTGCAACCTAATAGATGGTTGAAAGAATTACTCGAACATATTTCACCTAACAAACTGATTTCTCCTACTCTGTATGTTCGAGGACATTCACAATATCGATTTTTCAAAAATGTTTGTGGTTATCCTTATGTAAAAAAAATTGTATTGCCTATAAAAGAGATAAAAAGTGTCCCAAAAGTTTATCATTCTCACGTACGATCAAAATTGTTACCTTACCCTTGTCCAGGCATAGAAGTTGCAACTATGATGTATCATCGCGGCAATATTAAAGTAATTGGATAACTTTTATTTTCTTGAATTATTCAAATATTGTTATAAAAAAAAAAAAAAAAAAAAAAAAAAAAAAAAAAAATTTTTTTTTTTTTTTTTTTTTTTTTTTTTTTTTTATATTAATTTATTTTATAAATATAGTTGAAAGAATAAGAATCGATCATTTTGACAAACAAAAATGAATAGCCGAAAAAGAAAGATTAAGCAATGTTATGATGAATATTTCTATGCAAATTATCAACCTAAGCGTTTTTCCAAATATCGAAAATTCTTAATGTCTTTACCAAATATTAATAGAATACCTATTTGGAGATATCCTGAAGAAATAGTAGGAATTGAAGAAGAAGAAGAAAATGATTCTGGTTATTATTCAGAATAAAAAAAAAAAAAAAAAAAAAAAAAAAAAAAAAAAATTTTTTTTTTTTTTTTTTTTTTTAAATATAAATTCAATCTGTGTATATAAATATGATAAAAGTTTCATATCAATCTTTAATTCATAATTTATTTTCATCATGGAAAAAAATTTGGAAGATTTTTTGGATTTTTTAAACTATCATGATAATCTTATGAATATTTTCCACCGATTATTTGCACTATGTGTTCGCATGTCAAATTGGGAAAAATTAAATAATCAAATGTTGATTGATGAAATAAATCACATAAAAGATCCATCATACAAAGCCAGGGAACACATTATGGGTCTTTCAATTTTAAGACTTTTTAAAGAATACTTTTTAATTCCTTCTCCCCTAATTATCCATTTTGATATTTCAGTTGTTAATACTGTCGAAGACGCGATTTCCATATTAAAAGAAAAATTGGAAGAAATTGTAAAATCCGAAACGGTGTCGCCACGAATTAAAAATTTGTTAATAAATAACAAAAACTCTTTCGCACCCATTTCGTGGCACAATCATGATTGTTATCAGACCTTAATTTTAGAATGTTTAATTTTTGCCGGAAAATTTATATCAGAATGCATAATTAAATTCGGCGGTAATGTAAATAGCTTGTTCGAAAAGGCTTCCCTTACGTTGATGACATTTTTGTATCATTCTGGGTTATTCGATTGCATTCAGCGTGACTTGTCTAAGGGAATACATCCATTCGGAACACCCGTAGGTTGTATAGAATCGGTTTTGGATGATGATCCATTAACATACGAGTTTTCATTTGAGATAAGCAAAGAAAAACTTGATAAAATGTTAAATAAATGTATTCGACAGAAAAATAAACTTTAAAAGGAAAATTCACGAATTTTTTTACAAGAAAAATTTATCCATTATTTTGAATTATAAAAAAAACTAGATAAATATTCATGTAACGATAGTTTAAAATATTGGTGTTTAATCGAATCTAGAAAAAATTACCGATATCAGTTTAAAATAAAACTATGTTTATTCGCTTATTAAAAAAATTATTATTTTATATTTTATGGTTAATATGTCATATTATATTTAAAAAAATATTTTTTGAGACAAAAGGCAAGTCTTATTATACCAATATTTTAAACATTAAATAATTAATACAACAATATCTTGGACTTGAAGAAAAATCTAATTAAAAAAAAAAAAAAAAAAAAAAAAAAAAAAAAAAAAATTTTTTTTTTTTTTTTTTTTTTTTTTTTTTTTTTTTTTTATTTATTTATATTAAATGTTTCTTTGAGCCCAAAATATTCTTTAAAAGAGATTGCAAAAACAAATTTTGGTATTCATCATGGATAAACAATTTCAATTATTCAATTTTTTAACAAATACTAAAGAAATATTTCAATCTCAGGACCCTTCCGTCGTTCGATTATACGTTTGCGGTCCTACCGTTTACGATCTACCTCATTTGGGACATGCAAGAACCTATATTTTTGCGGATTGTCTTCAAAGATTTCTCATTCATCATTTGAATTATTCGGTACGCATGCTAATGAATATAACTGATTTGGATGATAAAATTATCGAAAAAGGAGGTTTGGAAATTGCCAAAAAATATGAAAAAATATTTTTTGAAACCATGAATGAGTTAAATATTATGTATCCGTGTTATACACCTAGGGTTACCGAACATCTTTCGTTTATGTCCGATTTTGTATCGAAGGGTTTAAAAGATTTTATATACTTTTCCGATAACGATATTTTGTTAGATTCCAGTAAATGTTTGGAAAAAAAACGCGTTTTTCCAAATTTAGAAAATCGGGATAATAAACTCGAACTCAAAGAAGGAAAAAAAAATCCGAGAGATTTTGTTTTATGGAAATCGAAACGTTGGATCGATAGCGACGGAAAGGAACGGTATAGTATGCCGGGATGGCATTTGGAATGTGCTGCTTTAGCCGCTAAATATTTTGGAAAATACGTAGACATTCATTTGGGAGGAATCGATTTGATGTTTCCTCATCATGAAAATGAAATAACTTTGGGTCGCATTTATTTTAATGAGGACCCGTGGGTACATTTTTGTTTATATACTGGACATTTGCAAATTGCCGGTAAAAAAATGTCTAAAAGTTTGAAAAATTTTATAACTATCGATGATTTAATTTCAAAAGGTTATTCTCCATTGGCTATCCGATATATGTTTTTGAGACATCCGTATGCTAAACCGATGGAATTTAACGAAAAAGAAATGATGTGGGCTCAAAAATCTTATAATGCGTTTATACAACATTTAATTAAAATTAAAATATATTTACGTGAAGCGAAAAACACGGGTGAATCTGAACTTTTCATGTTTGACCGTTTACAGAAAAAAATAAATGCCGCTTTATTAGACAATTTAAATATACCTTTGGCTCTCAAACTGTTGGAAAAATATACAAAATATTTATCTTTACATTTGGGTAGGTTATCCAAATCGTGGATTCAATATTGTTTTTCTTATATTTTATGGGTTACCGATAAATATTTCGGCTTAATAAATTCGGACATGTACGACGAAGAAAAGAGTGACGTTCACCAATTATTTCAAATCGTTAAAGACTTTCGGACAAAGGTACGAAACTATGCTTTGTATCATCAAAATAAAAAACAAACTTGTTTGTTGGAAATGTGCGATCGAGTAAGAGAAGAGTTGAAAGATATGGAATACATTATAGAAGATTAAAAAGGAAAAAAAAAATTTATGTTTAGATAATCGGGTTACGAAAAAAAAATAATCATCTGACCTCATTCCTTTAAAAAAAATATTTTTTTCTTTTATACATTATCTTGTTTCTCACGCTTAAAATAATCAGGTCATATCTTTAAGTGGTTCGAGGAAAAAAAGATTGCTTAACCCTAATCTATCAACATGATATCTTTAAGTGGTTCGAGAAAAAAGATTGCTTAACCCCAATCTATCAACGTCATGATAAAATGGTTTGAGTTTTCCTCGTATCTTTAAGTGCTTTGAGAGAAAAAAGATTGCTCAATCTATATCAGGTCATGATGAAATGGTTCGAGTTTAAGAGGTTGCATGTTTTTCCCAGAAAGATAAAAATCTAATCTTATTTCTTTTTGAGGTCAAATCGTAATCTCATATTATCAGATCCTTTTAAAAGTCAAAAGTTTAAAAGGTTACATGTTTTTCACAGAAAGTTATCAGATCACTCTTTTGCACACGAGAAAAAAAAATAGGTTTTAGTTTGAGATTAAATCATATAAAAAGGAAGAACGAGACCCAGATCGATTCAGTATTTCATTTTATGCTGCTGCGTGTAGTTGAAAAGTTAATATATTTTTTTCTTTTACTTTGAAGAAAAAAAAAATTTGTGTGTTTGAAAAAGTTAAAATCTGACCATGACCGAGATGACAGAATCGTTTCCGTTTTTGAACTTGCCTTTTGATGTCAAGATAAACATTTTGAAAAAATATGTTTCGTTCTTCGATAAAATTAACGGACTATCTCATATATCCGAATTGGAGAACATGATATTCCATCCATCTGCATGGACATCGTTTGAAAGTCAATTTTTAGAAATCACTCGGATGGTCAAATACGGATGGTATCTCGACCCAGACAGCGAACCGTGCTACGTGTACACGGATTTGAAAAATATGGCTATATGCATACGACACTTTGGATTTTTCAAACCATACTATCCGGACGATACTTATTTGCCTTTTCCGTATTTGAACATCGGGGATATGACAAAACCCGTAGAACAAATGTATTCGAAAAATTTGAAAACGACGGACATAATATCGTATTTCCAGACTGAATTTCCGGAAAAATATCGACCCATTGAAAATTTTGAAAGTTTAACATATTATGTTTTGACGACTGGCCGTCAAACTCTAGCTGTCGATCATAAATCGAAAATAATGTATTGGGATTCCGAACAGTACAGTTTAGGAGAAACGACTATTTTGAAAGACTTTTATGATCCTTACGATGAACATTTTTTGATACGCTCATATTATAATAGAGGAATTACTATGGAGTGCATCGATGGAAACTGCGATGAATGTCAGAAAGAAGAGAGATACATGTATCCCATGGAATCGATTTGGGCAGAACAGATACAAGTTAATTATAGACTGTTGGATAAGGATAATGGTGTCAAAGAAACCTATATGTTCGATAGAGGACCATTTTTAGATTTGTAAAATATGAAATTGAATATTTGAAAATGATGATTTTTCTAAAAATTTTCATATATTTTTTTTATGTGCATGTTGTATTATATTATATAATAACGTTGTATTGTAAATATTGTATTTGTAAAATAATAAATAAATGATAAAAATGGGTCGAACAAGGTATCGTTAAAGGTTCAAAAAAGACTTTTGTCTTTTTACGTTTTAACCTTTAACGATGCCTTGTTCGACCCATTTTTTTATATTTGATGTATTACCAATATTGGTTTAAAATAAAAATATGTTAACTTGTAATTTGTTTAATAGTCATTAGTTATATATCATACAATATTTAAAAAATGCAGTTTTTTTATAAAAAAATAAAATTAAAATTAAAATCATTAACTATTAATTAACTATTAATTAACTATTAATTAACTATTAATTAATAGTTAATTTTTCAAAAATGAAAACGACCACATCTTGGATCGAAGGAAAATTAAATTTTCAAAAATCTTTTCTCTCCAAAACTTGAAAGAGTCGCCGATTATTGGGCTTACACGGGGTACCCTCCATTTGTTAATATTCGATTTAATCAAATAATTTGCATGATTTTTCGTTAATCTATTAATAAGTTTGTTGATAATATCGAGTTAAAAAAAAAAAAAAAAAAAAAAAAAAAAAAAAAAAAAAAATTTTTTTTTTTTTTTTTTTTTTTTTTTTTTTCATTTGTTAATATTCGATTTAATCAAATAATTTGCATGATTTTTCGTTAATCTATTAATAAGTTTGTTGATAATATCGAGTTAAAAAAAAAAAAAAAAAAAAAAAAAAAAAAAATTTTTTTTTTTTTTTTTTTTTTTTGAAAATATATATAAATATTTATTTTTAACTGAGACTCTTTTCATAAATAATTTTTTTCTGGCTTTGAATGATTATGGTCCTAGAAAGTGAAAAAAAATTAAGCCATTATCGCAAAAATTTGAAATTAAAACCTTACCGTTTCGATTGTCCTCTGTGTAAAGGATCGTTTTTACCGAAAGATTTTGAAAAGCATTGTTTGAAAAAACATAAACGTGATCTTAATCCTAAAATTGGCTGCGTGTGGTGTCTGGGAGCTGTGACATGGGAGCCTAAGAAAAAATATCGTCATACGGATCATTTATTGGCTTGCTTTAGAAATTTCATTGCTGTAAAGACAACTTATTCAAAGGTGACGAAACCCGCTACAGTATCGACGAATTCTACCGATGAACCGACATCCTCTTTTCAAGAAATGGAAAATTTGAAGTTTTTAAACACTGATTTTTTATGCGTTTCGAGATTTCTTTTCAATCACGATGAAAGTATCCGTAATCTTTTACCAAAGGCAGCATTCGAACATTCCTATCTGAGGCGTTTCGAGGGCGAAAAGAATAAGGTCGTTTATTTCAGAGACGAAAATTTAAATCTGGCCGCCACCTGCGTTCGAAAATATTGCGAGACGAAAGATTTCGGAGCGGATTGGTTTCAAGTGATGATCAAAGCCGTGGCTTTTGAAAGTTTTCTTCGAGTCATGGAAAATGAAGAATGGGAGGGCGAAGGAGATGTCGGCATTTTACCTTTTTCGTGCTGGTGCGACGGCGGCAAAGATGTTTTACCTTGGCATCGGCAACACCGACACATGATCGTCGTATCTTCGCCGAAAGGTTATTTCGAAAAAAATATTTGGCCTCACGTGAAACCCAAAGATAAACCTTATAAAAATTTCATGTCGAAAAAATTAAAACGATTCGAGGGTCCCATGCACTTCGTCAATACGTTGGGGTATTTGAGCAAGAGGCGATCGAGATGTAATTTCATGAAAGACGGTACGAAAATGAAAAAGGGTCCTTTGGAAAATAAACATTTTTATATTTTTGAGACGTTACCGATCGATTTTCGATTACCTCTGGCCTTGCAATGGGACGGGGGTATTTTCGAACAAATGTATCAAGAAATTTTCCAAAATATTTCGCCGGATCAGTTGGTGAAAAGTCCCCTGATTCGTAAAGGTCAGACTTATCGACAGAGGATTAAAGATTTTTATGGTTTTCGAGGCGGATTGGTTTTACCGTTGGATAAGAAATTCGTACCTACGGACAAGAAAACGAATCATTTTTGTTATTTGACGGAGGGTCGAAAATTATATTTCGAAATGGATTCTGAAAATGTAAACCTGGACGACGAGGTTTGGTTAAAGAAGCAAGCCGAAGGAGGAAATTGTTTTTACGAAATCGTACGGGACGAAGTGTGGACGCCGAGACCGCGCGACCAGACAATTTTGAGAATTGCCAGACCGATCGTAGAGAGAAATTGGAAACTGGAATCCGATATTGAAAATTTAAAAGGACAAGTCAATAATTTAATGACTGAAATGTCCAACTTAAAAAATGCAAATAATGGTTTAGAAAAAGAAAATGCGTGTTTGAAAAATGAAAATGCGTATTTGAAAAAGGAAATTGTATCTTTGAAAAAAGAAATTGTATCTTTGAAAAAGGAAAATAAAAACAGTCAAGAAAAAATATATCAATTGTATGAGAATTCAATAGCGGAGTTGAAGGCGGAAAATTGTCGACTGAGAACGGAAAATGAAAGATTAATCAATCAAGTCCAAGAACAAAACACACATATTAAAATTTTGGAAGAAAAATTACGACAACTTGAAGAAAAAGTACGACAGAAAGATGATTATATAAAACAACTTGAGGAAAAATTACGAATACGGGATGATTATATAAAAAAATTTCAAGGAAAATTTCAAGAGCAAGAAGATTATATCGCAAAATTAGAAGAACATATAAAAACACTAGAAGAAAGGTTGAAAACAATATAATTATTATAATTATTTTCCTTAAAAAAAAAAAAAAAAAAAAAAAAAAAAAAGTAAGTTTTTTTTTTTTTTTTTTTTTTTTTTTTTTTAATAAATAAATAATGTTTACTTTTCCTCAGACATGTTCTAAAAAATATTTTAAATTAAAATGTATTCTCCGATTTTTTTTTTTTTTTTTTTTTTTTTTTTTTTTTTTTAAGTATATTTGAAACTATATATAAATATTAATTCCAGCCGAATATTTTCAAAAACTCATTTTCCTGGCTTTGAACTTATGGTTATTGAAAACAAATAAAATGGAATAATTATTTTACAAGTTTGAAACTAAAGCTTTATCGTTTTGATTGTTCTCGGTGTAAAGAATCGCTGTTACTGATAAATTTTGAAAAATATTGTTTGAAGAAACATAAAAGTGATCTTAATCCTAAAATTTCCCGCGTGACCAGACAATTTTAAGAATTGCCAGATCTATCGTAGAAAGAAATTGGAAGTTGGAATCCGACATTGAAATTTTAAAAGGACAAGTCAATAATTTAATGACCGAAATGTCCGATTTAAAAAATGCAAATAATGGTTTAGAAAAAGAAAATGCGTGTTTGAAAATTGAAAACGCATATTTGAAAAATGAAAATGCGTATTTGAAAAAGGAAATTGCATCTTTGAAAAAGGAAAATAAAAACAGTCAATCAAAAATATATCAATTGTATGAGAATTCAATAGCAGAGCTGAAGTCGGAAAATAGTCGACTCAGAACGGAAAATGAAAGATTAATCAATCAAGTCCAAGAGCAAAACACCCATATTAAAATTTTGGAAGAAAAATTACGACAGAAAGACGATTATATAAAACAACTTGAGGAAAAATTACGAATACGGGATGATTATATAAAAAAATTTCAAGGAAAATTTCAAGAGCAAGAAGATTATATCGCAAAATTAGAAGAACATATAAAAACACTAGAAGAAAGGTTGAAAACAATATAATTATTTTCCTTAAATAATTTAAAAAAAAAAAAAAAAAAAAAAAAAAAAAAAAAAAAATTTTTTTTTTTTTTTTTTTTTTTTTTTATATATATATATTTGTCAGAAAGATTTTCGAAAATTGAATTTTTCTTCGAGTCCAAGATGTAGTCATTTTCATTTTTAAAAATTAATTAATTTGTTAATTAACCAATCATCAATTTCAAGTTAAATAATTTGTTAATTAACATATTAATTAATTTTCAAAAATGAAAACAACTACATCTTGGACTCGAAGGTAAATTCAACTTTCGAAAATCTTTTCTAACAAATATTGAAAAAAAAAAAAAAAAAAAAAAAAAAAAAAAAAAAAAAAATTTTTTTTTTTTTTTTTTTTTTTTTTTTTTTTTAAGTATATTTGAAACTATATATAAATATTTATTCCTACCGAATTTTTTCAAAAACTCCTTTTCCTGGCTTTGAACTTATGGTTATTGAAAACAAATTAAAATTGAATAATTATTTTACAAGTTTAGCCTTATCGTTTTGATTGTCCTCGGTGTAAAGAATCGCCGTTACCGAACATTCCTCTCCGATGAATTCCAACGAGGGCGGAAAGAATAAGGTAGTCTATTTTAGAGATCCAAATTTAAATTTGGCTGCCACCTGCGTTCGAAAATATTGCGAAACGAAAGATTTTGAAGCTGATTGGCTTCATGTAATGATCAAAGCTGTAGCTTTTGAGAGTTTTTTTCGAGCTATGGAAAATCAAGAATGTGCCAAAACTTTACCTTTTTCTTGCTGGTGCGACGGCGGCAACGATATTTTACCTTGGCATCGACAACACCGACACATGATCGTCGTCTCTTCGCCGAAAGGTTATTTCGAAAAAAATATTTGGCCTAAAGTGAAACCCAAAGATGAACCTTATAGAAATTTCATGTCGAAAAGGATAAAACGATTCGAGGGGCCCATGCACTTTGTCAATACGTTGGGTTCTTTGAGTATGAGGCAAACGCGTTGTAATTTTACGGAAAATGGTAAGAAAAATAGAAAGGGTCCTTTAGAAATGAAACATTTT
Source organism: Salticus scenicus (assembly GCA_963930645.1). Lineage (NCBI taxonomy): Eukaryota > Metazoa > Arthropoda > Arachnida > Araneae > Salticidae > Salticus > Salticus scenicus. The sequence continues at coordinate 95,300,333 of OZ005648.1, read as the reverse complement.
TATATTTTTGAGACATTGCCGATCGATTTTCGACTACCTCTGGCTTTACAATGGGACGGTGGTATCGTCGAACAAATGCATCAGGATATTTTTCAAAATATTTCACCGGATCAGTTGGTGACAAGTCCTTTGATTCGTAAAGGTCAGACTTATCAGCAAAGGATTGGAGATTTTTATAATCTTCCCGGCGGATTGGTTTTACCGTTAGATAAGGAATTCATACCTACAGAAAAGAAAACTGATCATTTTTGTTATTTAATGAATAACCGAAAATTATATTTCGAAACGTGTTCTGAAATTGTAAACGATGACGATGAGGTTCGGTTAAAGAAACAGGCTGAGAGAGGTAATTGTTTTTACGAAATCGTACAAGATGAAATGTGGACGCCGAGACCGCGCGACCAGATAATTTTAAGAATTGCCAGACCTATCGTAGAAAGAAATTGGAAACTAGAATCCGATATTAAAAATTTAAAAGGACAAGTCGAAAATTTAATGACTGAAATGTCCAATTTAAAAAAGGCAAATAATAATTTAGAAAAAGAAAATGCATGTTTGAAAAATACAAATAATAATTTAGAAAAAGAAAATGCAAGTTTGAAAAATACAAATAATAGTTTAGAAAAAGAAAATGCAATCGATTAATAAATTAATTAATTTTTAAAATTTTCGAAAATCTTTTCTGACTGATAAATAAATTAAAAAAAAAAAAAAAAAAAAAAAAAAAAAAAAAAAAATTTTTTTTTTTTTTTTTTTTTTTTTTTTTTTTTTTTAGAAAAGATTTTCGATAATTGAATTTTTCTTCGAGTTTAAGATGTAGTTGTTTTCATTTTTAAAAATTAATTAATTTGTTAATTAACCAATCATCGATTAATTAATTATTCTTAAAAAATGAAAACGATTGCATCTTGGACTCGAAGGAAATTTCAATTTTCGAAAATGTTTTCTGAGGAAAAAAAAAAAAAAAAAAAAAAAAAAAAAAAAAATTTTTTTTTTTTTTTTTTTTTTTTTTTTTTTTTAAATCATTTATATAATTATATAAATGTTTAGACTTCCTCCGACATGTTATAAAAAATATTTTTCTTTCGCTTTAAACAATTATGTTTATGAAAAGTGAAAACAATTATTATAACAATTTGAAAATAGTCTTATCGTTTTGATTGGCCTCGGTGTTTGATGAATCATTCTTACTGAAAAATTTTAAAGGTTATGATTTAGAAAAAAGATATAAAATTATATTTCTAAAATAAAACAGATTTTCCATTGTCGCGAAAAAATATAAATTGTTGCAGTATGAGTGTGGCCGACTAGTGAACCCCCCTGAACGCCGTTATACAGAAAAGTCCTCTTCCCAAGTTTAGAGTTTTCACAGAGTCGATTTACGCTTTAGTTTTAAAGCTCGCAGTTAAAAAATCGGCTTTATCTTGCAAAATATTTTCCATTTTCGTAATCCAAAATTATTTGGGACACTTAATGTTAAAATGAAAAGTATTGCTAGGTACCGTAAATTCAGGTGTATGTATTATTTTGTGGTAGCAAAGCCTTCTCTGACAGTCGACGGAAAAATTATTAAAGCACTCGACCCCCTATAAAAAATTATAGTTGAAGTTCTGGGTTCGAGTCCCGGATTATAATTTATTAAAATTATAAAAAAAAACAATATTGGTTTTATAAATTTGAAAAAAATAATGAGATAAATAATTAATTGGTAATAATAATTATTAATTAATAATATTATTATTCTGCAACAATAATTTTTCCATCGATCGTACATTGATTGTATGAATCGGCAAAAAATCGATATTTGAAAGATTTTTTATTAAAATCTATTAAAAGGACTAGGAAATTCTGCAACAATATATATTTCATCTGAAATGACATATTTATTATTTCGTGGGAAGGGAAATATTTTTTCTGTTCATATTTGTTGTAGTATTTTAATTTTGGTATTTTCTTGGCAATATAGACGATGCATTAAACATAGACATTGATCCGGCTCAGAATATGAAATTTTCTACTCTTGTAAAAACTTACAAAGTTTTGAATAATTTTTATCGACAAAATATTACATAACATTAATTATCTGTCCTTTGGTATTTTCTTGGCAATATAGATGATGCATTAAACATAGACATTGATCCGGCTCAGAATATAAAATTTTCTACTCTTGTAAAAACTTACAAAGTTTCGAATAATTTTTATCGACAAAATATTACATAACATCGTAGTATTTTAATTTTAGTATTTTCTTGGCAATATGGACGATGCATTAAACATAGACATTGATCCGGCTAAGAATATGAAATTTTCTACTCTTGTAAAAACTTACAAAGTTTCGAATAATTTTTATCGACAAAATATTACATAACATGAATTATCTGTCCTTTGGTATTTTCTTGGCAATATAGATGATGCATTAAACATAGACATTGATCCGGCTAAGAATATGAAATTTTCTACTCTTGTAAAAACTTACAAAGTTTCGAATAATTTTTATCGACAAAATATTACATAACATGAATTATCTGTCCTTTGGTATTTTCTTGGCAATATAGATGATGCATTAAACATAGACATTGATCCGGTTCTTTTACTCAGTTATGAATCGGATAAATAGAATGCGGACGGTATTTTCTTGGCAATATAGATATCGGTTCGTTATAAATAATTCAGCGATGTATTTTCATTTGTTCTTTCAGAGGATCAACTAAGTTTTCTAATTTTTTTTTTGAAAAATTGCTCATCAGGTGAAAACTTTTCATCTTCAGGTGGAAAATCTATGACTATCAGGTCATAAGTCTATGATTATCACAGAAGATCAACTAAGTTTTCTAATTCATTTTTTGAAAAATTGCTCATCAGGTGAAAGGTGGAAAATCTATGAATATCAGGTCATAAGTCTATGATTATCACAGAAGATCAACTAAGTTTTCTAATTTTTTTTTGAAAAATTGCTCATCAGGTGAAAACTTTTCATCTTCAGGTGGAAAATCTATGACTATCAGGTCATAAGTCTATGATTATCACCAGTAAAAACGTTTTGAAATATTTCACTGAACACTTTTCTTTGTCATATATTTATATTGACATGGAAAAATATAACTTAGAAAATACAATATGTAATTAGAATTTTTATATTTGAGATAACATCTCGATATTTCAAATTTCACCACATCTTAGACTTTTAATGAGTCGTCATTTTAAAATGAACTATAGAAAATAATATAATTAAACAATTTTTTATAATCATTAAAATATTTTTTATAATTAAATTATTTTAAAATGAATCATAGAAAAATATTATTTATTTATTAATTAATAATTAATTAGTTTGCAAAAATAAATATGATTAAATCTTGGACTCGAAATAATAAATTAATTTTTAAAAATAATTTCTAACCAAAATTAAAAAAAAAAAAAAAAAAAAAAAAAAAAAATATTTTTTTTTTTTTTTTTTTTTTTTTTTTTTTTTTTTAAATTTTTGAAGGAAATATATATTTACGATATTGATAGTTTCAGATAAATATATTTAGAAATGATAACTTAGACTGTGTGTTAATTTTCGAAAACTCAAAGTAAGAATTTTTAATTTTTTGAAAATTCTATTTATTTTATCAATATTGAAATTATAAATAATATATAAAAATAAAAATAAATAATTATAAAAGATTTAAAAAAAACAAATTTCATTCGAGTCAAAAATGTAGTTTTCATTTTGAAAATTAATTAACAATTAATCAATTAATCAATAATTTTCAAAAATAGAAACAATTATATATTTAATAAAAAATATTTAAAAAAAATATTTAAAAAAATAATTTTCAAATAATTAAAAAAAAAAAAAAAAAAAAAATTTTTTTTTTTTTTTTTTTTTTTTTTTTTTTTTTTTTTTTTTTATGTTTATTGGATGTTAAAGAATATATATATTTATGACATTGATAGGATCAGATGCATTTATTATGAGGAAAAGCAGGTTATCAAAGATCCAAATATATTTATATTTGACTGAAAAGATAGATTTCCACCTGATGAGGAAAGATTTTCACAGGAAAAATCATTCTAAAACGGACCATTGTTTTGAAAATACAATAGTAAATATATATAATTAAAATTTTTTTGAGTTATCTGTCCACGGACCAAACAATGAACTTATATACGACAAAATATTTGACGATCGAGGCTTGCTGAAAAATTTGCGAGTTCACCGGGAAACGCTAAAATGTTTTTAGACATTTCGAGAACAATATCCTAATTTAGCGATAACAATCGTAAGTTTAAGCATATTAAAGATTTATAATAAAATATTTGACGATCGAGGCTGCTGAAAAATTTGCGAGTTCACCAGGAAACCGGACAAATAGAAATGCAAAGGATTTTACTTAATACATTATTTTTTATATTGCCATTCTGAAATGGACAATAGTAAATATATATAATTAAAATTTTTTTGAGATGACTCGGACAAATAGAAATGCAAAAGATTTTTACTTAATACATTATTTTTTAATTTTTTTGAGATGATTCGGACAAATAGAAATGCAAAGGATTTTACTTAATACATTAATTTTTTATATTGCCATTCTGAAATGGACAATAGTAAATATATATAATTAAAATTTTTTTGAGATGACTCGGACAAATAGAAATGGAAAAGATTTTTACTTAATACATTATTTTTTATATTGCCATTCTGAAATGGACAATAGTAAATATATATAATTAAAAATTTTTTGAGATGATTCGGATAAATAGAAATGCAAAGGATTTTACTTAATATATTATTTTTTATATTGCCATTCTGAAATGGACAATAGTAAATATATATAATTAAAAAATTTACGAGATGATTTGATGATTTAGACAAATAGATTTTTACTTAATACATTATTTTTTATATTGCCATTCTGAAATGGACAATAGTAAATATATATAATTAAAAAATTTTTCGGACAAATAGAAATGCAAAGGATTTTACTTAATATATTATTTTTTATATTGCCATTCTGAAATGGACAATAGTAAATATATGTAATTAAAAAATTTACGGGATGATTTGGACAAATAGATTTTTACTTAATACATTATTTTTTATATCGCCATTCTGAAATGGACAATAGTAAATATTTATAATTTAAAAATTTTTCGGGATGATTCTAAAAAATAAAAATACTTATATTTTTTATAGTGTCATTCTAAAATGGATCATAATAAATATATATAATTCAAAAATTTTCGAGATGATTTTAAAAATATGATATCATAAAATGTTAAATTATTTACTCAATATAAGAATTTTTTTTAAATTTTTAATTCTAGATTTTTATGGATAAAGATTTATTTTTTTAAATGAAAAGTTTCAAGTGAAATAACATTTTTTTTTCAATATTGGTAAAAAATTTAACGTAAAAAAATGGGGCCGGACAAGGTATTGTTAACCGAATGGCTAACAATACCTTGTCCGACCCCATTTTTTTACTTTTAATAACTTTACTTTTATAGCTTCAAGCTATAAAAAATTGTTATTAAGATATATTAAAAGACTTTAAAAATACAAGAAGAAAAACAAACAAAAATATAGTAACAATAAAAAAATTTATTTACAAAATTTTACAGTTTATATACACATGTGATGAAATTTTTATGTACAAAATAAATAATATTTACAATATATAACACATGAGATGCAATTTTTTTTGAAAAGAAGAAGAAATGTAAGTCTGGCTACTTATATAATATTAAATTATAATTACAATTAAAAAAAATTAAGAACTTAACTTGAATATATTTATAATTTAAAAAAAATAAAGAAAATTTAATTATTTCGCGAATCAATGGTATAAAAATTTAATAAATTTAACTCGGATATATTTATGATTTATAGAAAATATTGACTTGTAAAAAATTAAGTTTTTACAAGTCAATATTTTCTACAAATTCTCTTAAAAATTTAGATTGCTCATTTTGTAAGCGTTGGTAACTCTCATATAATTTATCTAGTTTATAAGTTAAAACAAAAGAAGAAGATAATCTCATCATTTTTTCAATATCTTGTCCTGAACTATTGAAATTAACCAAAGATTTTTCCAAATTTTTTTTAACTTTTAGAGATAATTTTTTAACTTTTGAAAAATTATTGTGACTTACATTTCTTCGTCTCGGAGGCAAATTATGTCGATGGGAAGTCGATGCACGGGAAGTTGAGGTATGGTAAGCTGAGGCATGGGAAGATGTGAAAGTCTCTTGTTGATGATAAGTTGATGGATGGAAAGATGAGGCAGCAGTGGATGAGGGATGGACAGGTGAAGTGACGGCAAATGAGGCATCGGCAAACGAGGCATCGGCAGGGGAGGCATCGGCAGGTGAGGCATCGGCAGGTGAGGCATCGGCAGGTGAGGCATCGGCAGGCGAAGCGGCGGCAGACGAGGCATCGTCAGATAACCGATTCGGAAAATATCTTCTGATGAAACTGAGAGGCAAGTCGGGACTTCCGGAATATTCCTCGTCCTCGGAATGGCTGGTCCGAGGCGGAAGTCCCAACTTTTCTTCGAGCCCTTCGAAGAAAATAGGCTCTCTGCACATCGAACATTTCGCCTGTCGATTATCGTGCACATATTTAAAGCATTCTCGTAAACAGGACTTGTGATATTCATGAGAACATCGCCGCAATATAAATTTATTTTCTTCGTCGATAATTTCCAGACAAATCGGGCACTCCATCGTGTTGATGTTACGGAGAGAAAGCAAAGAAACTGAATGAGAAAACGGAAAAGCCTCTCTATATATACTGCTCGGCCGTTTCATATCGGAAAAACGAGGTCAACGAGCACTTGACCCACGGGGAAAAAAACAGGTTGAGAAACGAGTTTTTTCTCGAAGGAATGATAAGAAACCACTCGAATTTCTCTGGGAAAGTTTATATTCAGGCCGAGCAAAACAATTTTTATCGTGTAGATATCTTGAAAATTTTAGGAGACACTTGACCTCATGTCAAGAATTCTTTCGGGATAAAGGCGAGAAAATAATATTTTGACGTCTCTTACAAAACATTAAGAATTCTTCTAGACTTTTCTCATAAGCTTTTTGAAGTGGCGCGATAAGATAATATTATTTTTAACTTCTAGAATTTCGATAAACTTTTTGAAGTGGTTTGTTTTTCGACCTACTCGAATATATTATCAAATCGCGATAAGATAAATATTTCTTTTTATAATTTTTCTAGAATTTCCCATGAACTTTTTCAAGTGGTTTGTTTTTCATCTATTTGAGTATTTTTATCATGTCGTGATAAAATTATCGGTTTAAATGTTACATCAAATAATTTAAAATAACAAAATTGCTAATTTTAAATCTTTAACACGAAATCTTTTTAAATTTTATGATTTTTTTTATGGATATTGAAATTATAAAGTATTCGCTAAATTGAAATAACTTTTTAAAAAAAAATCAAACTCAAAAGAAAATTTTATTTTATTTTTAAAGATTCTTCTATTTTAAATTTAAAAAAATAATTTTGACAAAACATTTTAGATTATATGTAAAAAAAAAATCAAATATATTTATATATAATTAAATTTTAAATTTTTGACAATTTTGTATTGTAGTTCAAAAAACGTTATATTTTTAAATTTTAAATGGCATCAAATGTTAGAAAAATCGATACATGAACCAAATTACCATTTACCTAATTTATATTTTTAATTTAAAAAAAAAAAAAAAAAAAAAAAAAAAAAAAAAAAAAAAAATTAAAAAATTAGTTCGAAATCGTTTAAATTATTTTCCAATTCTGCCGTTTGATGACCCGAGCCATTTTCTATTTTCTCGCATATATTTATCAACTGATTTTCCAAATATGTGCTTTGCCGATTATATATATAGTCGTTATTACCGTACTCGTTTTCAAACTCTGTAATTTGCCGATCATATATCATTTCGTTATTGCGATACTCATTTTCCAACTCTGTCTTTTGCTGACTATATATAATTTCATCGACGTCATTATAGAATTTTTTCTCTTCCGATACATTATTTTGAGACGATTCGGGAGACGGTCGTGCAGAAGAGAGCGAAAAATTTTCATCTTGAGAAAGATCTCGTCGCGGCGACGATTCTTCTATGGAAGAAACAGATAAATTTTCATTTTGCAATCGAGGCGACGAAGGTGCCGATTCGTCTTCCATGGATCGGACACTCAAATCCAAAGGTCGAATATCATTCCGTTCGGGTGAAATAAAATCATCGGGTAATAGTTTCCACGGCGGATTTTGAAAATACGTATGGTTTTTTAATTTCTCATAATATTTTACAAAATCGGGCGAACTCACGATGATTTCGCGATTCAATATAGGCAGTGGGAAATGTCTTTCAGGTGGTGGAGCTTGGAGCGTTTCTTCCGGTCGAACAGAAGGCAATGTCGGTTGAGAAGGTACCAAATAAAATGTCAGTTGTGTTTGCGGCACCGATCCGTTGGTATTTTCTTCCGGAGACATGAAATATTCGGGATGAGTTTCGTGCAATAATTCTCGAGGATCCTCCGTTCGTGTCGCTTCGGGCATGTTACAATTATCGATATTTTGATTTTCTTCGCTTATGTGAGGCGTCATGGGTGGCAAATCGCAAAGTCTTTCTAATTTTCTCACTCGAGCCTCCAAAGGATTCACGCAATCGAAAGGTAATTTCGTACCCTTTCTCACAACGTCTAAACTGAAAAAACATTTTTGCGTCGTGAAAAGAACATACGTGGTACCGGCCGGGATTTCAAAACAGGTATTGGGAGACAAGATGAGTCGATCGTACTCCAATATGGAATCGACTGGAAAAAGTTTATCTTTTTTACTCAATTTCGGAGATTCGTTGAGGTAAAACAACAAAGGAACGTTCAAAACTTGTAGGATGTGACAAGTGTCTTTTTCGACCGTCCGTTGTCCGAAAGTGAAATAAGCTTTCACCAGAAAACAATTTTTGAAATAAAAACCGAGTCGAGTGTCCGCGTTGATCCTCGAGGAATTCGTGGGAGGTATTTTATATCTCCTGATGATTTGCGTCCAATTGATGCATTCTGGAAAAAATTCTCGAAAAGTTTGACATTCTTTGCCGATTTGAATGACGTTCTGCATGAATCTTTCATTCATGGAGCGTTTACTGAAGCTGATCACGTGGTCAATGTTCATAAATAAAACGAATACGTGAACGGTGAATTTATTCAAGATATATTTAAAATTTTTTTCGGGATAAGTTATTTTTCGTACATTCGAAGATAGAAAATTTGGAAATATTTCGGTTTTGGGAAAGACATGACCCGGTTGAAAATTCGAAGAGGATTTGTTGAGAAATTCAAGTCGAAAATTCGAAGACATTATGAAAAAAAAAACAAAGTTTTTTTTTCTAGGCTGCTATCGACTGAAAAAAAAAGTAATAGGCGACACCGACGGTAGCAACGAGCAGTATGAAATCGAGTCGAAAAATTCCACCCTATTTATACGATTCGAGAATGACCTTTAAAACGACATGTTATGAAACGCGTGATTTTGAAATGCGCGATAAGATAACCTCGAGGTCGTTTTTTCCTTCTAGAACATTCTTTTAGGGTCGTGACTCGTTTTGAAAACTTTGAAATGATTATTTTCGACACACGCGATAAGATGTGACCTCGATCTATCACGCGTCGGTTTTTTTTTTCCTTCCAGAACATTCTTTTAGGGTGTGAGAAAAAGCTGACCTCGCGACTCGTTTGAACTTTTGACACGATTCTTAAAAATATTTTCGAGATAAGATTATTTTTCCCAACCTATATATAAGGGGGTTCGCATTTCACAGTCGTTTCACTTTGTTTGCGAGTCTTTCTAGCGATGGTCGATCAAGAATATATTTCTTTAGAAACTCCCAAAGTCGAAAGAGTCGATTATAATTACGAACCATCGACGCCGAGAGCACCACTTTCCCCGTATTATTATTTGGAATTTGATTATGCGGCTACCCCGTTTCAGCAAGATGAAGAAAACATGGATTTTTCATCTCCTCTCGTCGAAACACCCCCTTCGAGTTTAATCTTGGAAAATGTAAAGTACGAAGAAACAATCTCCGAAAATATACAGAATGAAGAAAAAAATAGTTTAATTTTGGAAAATGTAAAAAATGAAGAAAAAAATACTTTAATCTCCGAAAATATACGGAATGAAGAAAAAAATAGTTTAATTTTGGAAAATGTCAAAAATGAAGAAAAAAAGAGTTTAATTTTGGAAAATGTAAAAGAAGAAAAAAATGTTTCGACTTTCAAAGATGAAAAAACGGTCGAAAATTCTGCCGATCCCGAATCTACGGATGAAA